>JBCEWB011011135.1:0-14990 GCA_039654565.1 Peronia peronii | reverse complement strand
TCCTGCTTTAATTTATGGAAAAAGCCTGATTGAGTATCACACCAGTTCTCCAGAGTCTGGCCAGGATTTTCATCAGGGTCGAAGTTGTCCGCATGTGTGACGACAAGAATAGCATATTTTTGTGTGAAATTCTCTCCAAAAACTCCATTGAGTTGTCTGATGACTCTCTGATCTTGTTCTGTTTGTCGTCCCATCTCAGTAACGATCAAAATGGCGTCAAAACCATCTAGATTATTTGCCACGACAGTGCCAATTTCTGAACAAAATCTCTGTAAGGACTGGTGGTCTGACATGTCTGTGTCAGCCAAGCCAGGACTGTCCACCACCATGACCTCGTGATTCAGAACTCTGGCATACTGGATTTGGCATTCTTTTGTGATTGAAGTTGTACTGCTGTTTGACACAAATTTTTTTTGTCTTATGATGCTGTTTCCGGTGGAACTTTTGCCTGTCCCTGTTCTTCCCACTAGAAGCAATGAGAAAGTTTCCTCGGTAAAATTTGAAGCCATTCTATTCTGTGGAACAAAGAACAGTGGCCTAACAGTGAGTTTTGAGCTTATGCTGTCAAAAATTGGTATTGCTGCGCAATGATACATCTTAACACACAAGAACAACAATTGGCTTATCATTTAACATGTGACAGTTCATTAATCATGCTCAAATTATCTCATTTTCTAATATTATCGCTATGCAGATCCTATGTCGGGGGCAAACAAATGTCCGGGAAACCAGCTTATTACGGTAGGAGAAGCAGGGAACATTAAAATTTAATGAAAACGTTTGACCGTCAGCAAAGTTACTTCCCCTTTGCCGAGTACAAAAGGTATAAACATAAGCTTTGTAAATAGGAAAACAAATCACTTTTTCTTTTGTTATATAAAACATGAGTAACACGAAATTCCGCAAAATTCGCCTCATGATGAAAATTAGCTTTTTTTTTTCGTCGTGGTTATCTTTAAATATTTTTTTTTACCTGACTTGTTTCAATTGGAGTTAAATTGTTGTTATTGTTTTGTTGTTTTTTTTTCTTTACAATGGTTGTCTTATATTTCTTTTATTGACAAAGGAAAATATTATAGCTGGCTGAAAAAAATGGCTCATTCTTTATCGTACCATTCTCAAATCATAAAACGTTTTAAGACGTTTTCAGTGCTCTGTTAGCGACCAACAGAGAAAAGAGAGAAATGGAAAATATATGAGGTAAAGTGGGCTTAGACAAAACAGACATAAAAATAGATATAATATGAAGCAAACACACTGAGAAAATGAAAAACGGTATATGGTAAAATAATGTTGAAAACACATTACTATCTTCTAAGGCATAAAACAATATCTCATGAAGTGGAAAACAATATCAAACGAAGCTTTATTTCATGCTCAGGGATCTCTGGCATATTCCATTGAGCCATACTTTGCATTATAGATATCAAATCTGAGATCAAAGAACATTTTCTCTTCAATTTTTTAACACTTCAGATCCATGAAACAACTCTGTCAGTACTACTACATGATGAGAGTTGAGTTTTAGTGTTGACCTTGAGCTTTATCTGCCATTACTATCTTTGAAGAAACCGTTTGAAAAATCACAAGAATAGCACAAAAATGACCATTGTCCAGCCAATGAGGGGAAGAATGAAATTACAGACAGTGCCGACAAATGTCTTTTACAACGGGAACGAAATTTACTTGAATTGCCTATCTCTGTTAATGTGTTCAAAGAATATGCCAATAATCGTATACTGTATCCAAGAATGTTATATGCTGGGAAAGAACAATTGTTTTAGTATTTTCCACATTTTCTTTTATGTCCTGGAGAATCTCTGTCCCCCTATCTTTTTCTTTAACAAAGGTCAACAAACTATCAATTTGAACCAAAAGAAAAGATAATCCGAAAAGTCTTAGGATGGGCGGATCCATCAGTAACCTTTCGGAACGAGCCCTGAACAGAGCAGTTTCAGTGGTCACTCTTTTTTCCACTGCTGATCTTCCTGTATTCACAAGAAAGCGCTTGTGAAAGACCCCTCTACTGTCGTACATTGTCTTTGTGTAAGGAGATGACTGTAATTGCAAAATCATGGTAATCAATTCCTCCCTTTGCCTCTTCTTAACATTCTCATCTCTTGTACGATTGTCAAATAAGACAACGCGCCTCTTGCATGCAGTAACCAGTTCTTGGAAACAAGATATTTGAACTGTCCACCATTCAGAAAATGGCATGCCAGTTTCATTGGGATCGTAATGGTCTCCACAGGTCATGAGAACTATTCCATGTTTCTCAAATGCATCGTCACCGAAAATTATTTTCAGAGTCTCAAAATAGTCAAGATCCTCTTGAGTGAAGCGTCTCCCATATCGAACGACATATAAGATAGAGTGGAACCCTCTTAGACATTTCTGAAAGGCAGTTTTCGTCGCCTCGATGATTTGCTCGGCTTGTTCTTCACGTGAAAGATTTATATCACCGAGACCAGGCCCGTCAACCACAGTTATGAGTGCATCATTTATTGTTGTTCCTGCTAACTGGATGTCTTTTGTGACTGAAGTTGTACTCAAGGCGGTCTGGAAAACCCGTTCTCCAATGATCGAGTTTGCTGTGGAACTCTTTCCGTTTCCAGTTTTTCCCACTAGTAGAATGCAGCGTGACTGTGACTGGCCCATTTCTATCAAATGAGAATAAATGAATGTACAATGATATCCTTGCTGATGGCCACAATCAAAATGAAAATTAACAGGAGAAGACAGTGGATGGAAATGGTACAGCCAAACGTGATAATGTAACTAAGTGCGACTTAATTATATGACTGGGAACAGCCAGTGTTCTCGTTCCTGCCTCACACGTATACTGTTGGCGAATGTGTTCCGAGCCCTTATTCGAAAAACACGATTTTCGATCGTTTCTTTGGGTTCCATTTATCAAAGTTTGTGTCAATAACAATTAAATATGACCGCCCATTTACAAGAAACTGGTGAACAAAATGGTGATAACTGTGATTAAGGAAAAATTTGATTTAGTATCGATATAAGTAATAATGGCTTCGATGGGAGTAAATTACAAGTGTTATGGAGGCTAGTCTACTTGGCGCTTGACCACATGTACAACAAATCAATATGGAAAATTCGCGGAGATGTGGAAGGAGAAAGGAAAAAGCGGTACAGTCCTCCAACAAGAGGCAGTAATAATAATAATAATGATAATTATACAGTAACGATAACATTTCAAACAATGAGAAGTGAATAACAACAACAGAAACAAAAATCATACGTAACTAATTTTCTTACTATAGACTTTTGATGAAGAATAATGCCCAGTCGGTATAAATAATCATCACGCTTATCAAAATATATTGAAAGTCAGTTGTGTACACTATAAGAGTAATTTAGTAAGAGATTCAAAGTATTCAATAATATATGAAATCAATTTGCCCCTCCCCCCCACCCCCAAATGTCTTAGGGATTTATTATATGAGGTGATATAATGTCATTGTAGATTGTTAAAAGCCAAGATTGGTTTGAAGTGATGTTGATATAATGGTGTTATTTTGTCATTAAAATTATGGGACGCCTTAGTGGATGAAAGCATTTAAGTCGTCAGTTTCAGTACTGCACTAGAAACGACACTAAAGTTAGACTTCGAAGTTTGTGAAAAATTCCACTTGAAAATACTTAGGAAAACAACATTCAAGGTAATCGTTTTGAGGAATCGTCAGCTGTTGGCAACGATGAAGTATAAGGTATTTTCAATACTTGGTGCTTGAACAGTTTGTAGAGACATAATACAGCACAGTGGCTCCCACAAAGACCTTCACATAATGGTAAAAAAAAAAAAAAAGGATACTGGGATCGTACGGCTTTAAAACAAGATCTAGTGGCCTTACATTTCTAAAAACAGATACAAAGAACAGCGATGGTTGAGATAAGATACAAGAGAGACTGGGCCGACAATATCCAAGAATGGACAAAGGAAATGTTTCAGGAGACCCAGATCCTTGCCCAGAATCCCGACAGATGAATAAGATTAGTGCACTGTTTGTCAGGAGACGCCTATGACGAGACGAGAGTCAGGGGCTAACAAGACGACTTGTGGTCGATATACCCAGATGCAGGTGATTCTAACCTCTGTTGCCTAAAAGGGCCTATACAACTACATGTGGAAGCGATAAACTTAACCGAAATGGTAAAAGATAATGCAGAACTCCAGTGTGGATGGCAAAAACCGAAAGAATTAATTCCGAACTATGGTCAAACCAAAATATTCAACCTGCTTGATTTTTCGGCAGCAGTTTTGTACCGCTCTCCCAGACAGCGCAACGCCAATGAAGTAACGCCACTGCAGGAGGGCTATCAGACGGTTGATCAAAAGATTAAATTGTGATAAAATCGAAAAAAAATATTTACATTTTTTAAATCAGCGTCTCAAAATAACTACATCTAAGCGTAAACGGTTCGTTATGGTGCTTTGTTGTTGTTCCTGTTGTTTAAAAAAAAAATAGCAATTAATATTGAATAAGACTCGCAAAACTGACTTGTAAACCGTGCCCTACTTTGTCTCTACCCCCTTGTCTTGTCTTTTGTCGCACCGCACATCTCACCTTGAACTCCGTATCCTTTTACCCTGAACTCAGCGGTGGAAACGTACGTGTGGATGGCAGACACTGATTGGTAGCGGCGGCGACTTCGCCAGTTAATTTAAAACTTTCTAGTTCTGAATGAAGGTGTGTAGGCCTTTTAAGGTTATCTTTAAATAGATTTTTTGACAGTATAGCGGTCGCTGCACTTCCTGGTTGAGATGTCCCCCTGTCATGGTGTATTGACTCTAGAAGCGACAAAGGGCCGATCTGATCAAAAACCGATTTATTATGCTTTGCATTTGAATTTCTTGTCAAACAATAAAAAATGTTGTGACAAAGTCCTCTTTACAGGTCCCATTTAGACCTAAAATATTATGTCTGACACACGAATTATTAGTTTTCTGGCACACCTCATACTTGAATTAATGATATTTTTTTTAGCCTATCTTACATTTGAATTAATGTTATCTTATTGGTATATCTTACATTTGAATTAGTATTATCTCTCTGACATAATTATCTTACACTACAATTAATGTTATCTCACTAGCATATCTTATATCACAATTAACGTTATCTCTTTTGAAAATCTTACACTTCAATTAATGTCATCTTTGTAGCATATCTCATATTTGAATTAATGTTCTGTCTATGGCACATCTTACTCTGGAATTAATGTTATCTCTCTTTCATACCCCACACGTGAATTAATGTTATCGTTTTACATATCTCTTTCACTTGAATTAATGTTATCTTTCTGGCGCATCTTATCTACAATTAACCTATCGCTGTAGCGTATATCACACTTAAAGTAATGTTTTCTCTCTGACATATCTCACACTTTAATTAATGTTATCTCTCTGGCATGTGATCGATTTGAATTAATGTTATCTCCCTTTCATATCTTGCACTTGATTAGTATTATCTTTCTGGCATACCTCAAATTTCATTTAATGTTTTCTCTCTGGCATATCTTAGTTTTGAATTATTGTTATCTCTCAGATATCTCTCACACATGAAGTATTGTTATCTCTCTGTCATATCTTGCACTTGAATTATCTTGCCTCTCTGGCAATCTAGCAGTTTTTACTGACATTTTCATAATAAAAGCAAACAGTCCAGTTTGAAAATAAACAAGTGAATTCCTCAACAGGGAGACGATGCCCTACTCTCCAGTGCGACTCCAGCACAATTTCTATGGTGTGTATCGCCAAACCGTTCAACCGAGCAGCCTAGAAATTTTTCAGAAAACGCTAAAGTATAGCTTTCCATTCTCCCTCTCTCTAGCGCTTCCTTCCCCTCCGACCTATCCCCCCTCAAACTTGCAAACAGCTTTTTATTTCACAACATTCTGCATATCAATGTTTACAGGTAAAATCTGTGTTGATAGACTTTCCCGAAAAGCAATTAACGGGCCGCGGGGAGGAGCAAGAAAGGGGAGAATATCGTAGTGCCTGTCTCTTCATAATATATTTCGTAATCGAATGCTATGAAATAGGGACATCTCGAATTTTTTACATTTTCATATGATTAAGAGATGAAAATTACAATAGTTCATTAGTAGTATTGAAATTGATTGATTAATTAACTGATTGATTAATAACATGAATAGATCCTGGGCTGGGTGAGATTATTGCTATGTCAAGAAGGTTTGATCTAAAGACATGTCCTACATAAATCGTTCTGTACCTTTTGAAATAACTTTGTACTTTCAAAGTGATGGAATGTTTCTGGTGATATCGAAGAATCAATATCAGACAGAAGTCGATATAGCCAGCCCAGGTACACAGCTTCTTTACTTGACAAAATAGTTTTCTCTGAAATTATTGTATCGAGAAAATCGGTAATTTAGTTTTGCTGTTTCTTCTTGTATAACATAATCAACAAAACGTGGTCTTTTTGTGTGAATTTTACAGAATATGAATTTGGTGTGGAGGCAAATGAAGTTTGTGACAAAGGCGCTTGGTCAAAGTAGGTCAGTTCTAGCCCGTATTGCACAGTTCTTAAAATAGCTTTACGGGACAGTTGAACTTCCTGGTGGAAAATGTAAAGATTCCCACGGGAGCAAGCCTCCATCTTTATTTTCTTTCCTCAATTTTACCGTAAAGATTTTTTTGTGTGGACTGAGGTGAATGCCAGTTTATTTTGATGATTTAAACAATCATTCACAGGAGTCAGAGAGAAATTTTACAGTCAGATTGTCAAAGAATCTGTTTAAAAGTAAATTATATCTGGACTCATTCCAAACATGTAGTCGGAATTTGGATATAGGAGGTAGCGCAGCCATTAGAGGATAATTACAGAATAGCAAATTATGAGAGAAAAAAATCTGTGTGAATTGCAAATGAGACAGATTCTGAAAAGAGTGAAAAATAGTAGGGCAGACAGTAAGGAAAACTTGAACATCATATAGAAGAAACAGAAATAACACAAATTGTTAGAGAATAATAAAGAAGGGACTTCGCGGCAAAGACAAAGGAATCGTGGTAAGTGATCGAAACAAGACGTCAATAAGTGGATCTTCATAGAATAATAATTATATGCAAAGCTAATACGCATAAGAGAAACAACTCTAGGACGTAATAACATCTAGGGGCACAGGTTCATACATAGGCTGAGAGCGATATCATGAAAGAAACAACAACAATAATAAGCCTACCGTGAGAAAAAAGGCAAGCAGCTGCTGATGGTGATCAAATCAAAGAGCTCAAGACCACTGACAATTGACGAACTGGATAGAAAGACAGCGAGCTGCAAACTGCTTACAGTCACCCAGCCTGGATATGATATCATCTAAATTCCCGGAAAACTTGACAGCCAGCTGCAGAAGGCTGAAAGGCAAGAGATAGCGTAAGATTATTACTGTGTCACGCGTCTTTACCTTTCTAGGACATTGTGATAATGCATTGCCGATAAACATATTACTATATGTATTACGTGTACATACTAAAACCCGATGCGCGGCGCTACGAGCCCATGCCAAACTGAGCGAGGCGTCTGCCATTGAATTCTGGAATCTGACTGGACTCTGAGGAGAAGCGCATATAGAACAAAGAGAACAAAACAAAACAACTCCCCCCCCCCCTCCCCCCTAGAAACAAGAAACACGGGGTGGTTGGGAAATTTATAACTAAAACCCTTGGCTGTGAGAGACATACTTAATAAATATGAAGTATATAGAACGTAGATGACCTCCAAAATAATAATGCTAGTGGTAATTACGTTACATACCAAAAAATAAATAAATAAATATTAACAGTTGATATGAAAAGGAAAATAAAGAAAGGCCTACCGACATTTACCACACATTAGGCCTGACGCTATTCATTGAAACAGTTACTGTGTTTGACTTAATTAGATGAAAGAAGGAAGGTAAGGAAGGAAGATGGAAGAAACGAAAACATGGAAGATTTAAAACAAAAGAGTAGAGCAGAAACAGAAGGAAGTCAAATTATTGAGTTGTACATGTGTGAGTAGAAAACAATGAGCTGTTACAGTAAAAACATACAGAATGAAAGAAGACGAACTTGACATAGAAACAGTTCAACATCAACAAACAATCCCATTTTCTTTTGTCGTTAAATGTGGTAGATATAAATGCTTCCGTACACATTTATATAATCTTGGACACCATAAAAGTGTAAGGAGATGGCGAAGGACTATAGGGTGTTAGGATAGTGCATATTGTTGCTTGAAGTTAATTGCTTACCTTTACAGTAAATGACAGGCTCTCTCTCTCTCTCTCTCTCTCTCTCTCTCTCTCTCTCTCTCTTTCGGTCTTTCTCTCTCTTATTTCGAAACATTTCTTTTTGCGACTGTCATTCACCCAGTAGCCTCGAGAGATGGACATGAAAAGATCAAGAAGGATGAGAATAAGAATGCTCATTCTGATCCGCTTTTTTACAGTGGCGTGAGAGCAACTTGAGAATGATAGGTTGCTTTTGGCAAAGCATGCTTATTTGTCGGATAGTTTCTGTGCTGAATATGTGTGAAACATTCTTGGCACGTATCTCCTCTAGGCCTTCGTATCTTCAGTCTTTGGTCAAAATCTGTATCTAAAAAGTAAACATTACACATTTTGTAAGTCTGTGTAAATTTAGATATGGGATATTTTGCTACCCAACAAAATCGCATGCACTCTTCAATTAGTTGGTAATGGTTCAATTTGACTACATTTGTTTTTAGCTTTTCATATTTTCTCCCTCTCTCCCCCTTGTCGCCCTATCCACATACTTCTCTTGTCATCGCTTATCTCTGAACGCCAGTAAACCTACAGTGAAATATAATTAATATCCCTTAGTCAATTTGACATAAATATATTTAACGATTGTCTAGGTCTAGCTCTAAATCTAGAAAGAATGTTTCTCTCAGCTCTGGACGGGTTATAGCAGGGTGGAGAAGACTGGGCTAGCTACGATCAGTGGATTAAATTGGGCTCGGATCAATGACGGACACTCTTTTTAATTAGAGCTGCCTGCTATGCGGCGAGCGAATTTTGCCAAACTTTCTTCAGGCCTGAGGTCTTTCAGCGAATGCATGGCCCAGTCTGAGGTTCCTCCACTGCCCTGTAACATCTGCAAGGCCACGCCACGATCTCGTCCTTTTCTCCCTCCCCTTCTCCTGTTTTCACCTATCCCCCTCTCAATTCTATTTTTCCAACTCGATAAAATGTTTAACTCTCTACGACTCAAAGCAGCGTTAATTACAAAAACAGCATTGTCCTAAGATAAAACTGAATTCCTAAAGTTACTACATTTATGTACTCATTTATGTTGATTGAAGTTTATTTTCGCATAATAAACACTCAACATGTATAGCTTACTTAAGCTCTAATCATTTCAGGATTAGCCCTAATTAGCCTTGTAATAATCAACTGCGGCAGTTTGGGCTGGAGAGAGAATGAAACAAAACGTGGCGTTACGATGTCGTGCAGCGATATCTACGTGCTCGGGGGAGCCATTCATATCTCTTTAGGCTTTTTCATTTTGGTAGGAGTAAGGGGACAGACAAATGGAAGGGGGGAGTTTTCAAAAGAAATAGAAGCTGGGGGATTGATAGACAGGAAGGGTAGGGAGGGGAAGGGGAGTGTAAGGGGTTGGAAGATTTCAGGAAGAAAGAATTTTCTGAAAGAGCTATACATATATTAGTGAACAGGATGTACAGTTAGTGCATGGCAGCATAGACATAACACTATAACTAGCCCCCGCGCGTTTTTTTTTTTTTTTTTGCTACTGGAGGCCGCACTGAAAACAGGGGATGGATAAGAAATTTTGAGCTTAAACTTCGCTGTGAGTGACAGACTTAAAACATTTAGAGCCTATTCAACCTTAATGCCCTCCGAAAAATAAAAAGTACTGTTTTTGGTTAAATTATGGGAAAATAAATAAATAGTAATACTAACAGTTGATACTAAAAGGAGATTAAAAGAAGGCCTTTTGAAATTTACCATACATGAGACCTGATGGTAATCAGTGAGTCAGTCGAAAGAAAAAAGGCAAGGAAGTAAGAAATGAAAATATGAATGATTTAGAACAAAAGAGGTAAAGAGGTCAACTTATTTGATTTGTAAGAAGAAACCCGCATTCTAATAAAAAAAAAAAAAAAAGGTGACGAGGATAGACAGATGAAAAAGTCTACTTGAAGAGCTAAAGCAAATGCATAGTCTTCAGGTTGATATGTTACAGCAGAACTTCGACCTCGAGACTCTACCACAGACGAAACATGAAATGGGAGCAAATTAACTAAAACTTCAAACAACAATATATGCTATTAATAATATGACGACCTAAAGTCCTTGGCCATCTCCTTGCATTGTTATAGTGTCCAAGGCTATATGAGTGTGTACGCAAGCTGACACCAAAAATAAATGGGATCTTGTTTCCTTTTGTTAAACTCTGTCTTGGTCCATCTTGTTCTCTTCCTTTGCATACGTTTTTACTGGAACACCGTATTTATTTTCTACTCATATATTTACAACTCAAATGAGCTGACTTTCTTGTATTTCCTCTTTTTCTCTTTTGTTTCAAATCATCCCTTTCAACTGACTCACTGATTACCACCAGACCTAATGTATGGTAAATTTCAGAAGGCCTTCTTTTAGTCTCCTTTTCGTATCAACTTGTTAGTATTACCATTTATTTATTTTTTTAATTTATGTTCCCGTATTTTAATAATAATAATAAAAAAAACACTACTTTTGTTGTTCAAAGGGCATATGGGGTGAACAGACTCTAAATGTTTTAAGTCTATCACTCCCAGTGAAAAGTTTTAGTCATAAATTTCCTCCCCACCCCGTGTTTTTAGTTGTTGTTGTAGTTTTTCGCTCACTTCCACAGTGCAGTCGGGTCCCTGCCTCTGAGCGCTGATTATGTTCTGGTCAAATCAGACCGAAAGTACTGCCTTCGCGCCGGATCTTTTATATTGTTATGTCTATGGAAAGTTGTAAACAGGATGTAGAGTTACTGCATTTAGAAGGCATTCTCTTGTAGACGAGAGAGAGAGAGAGCGAGAGGAGAGGGGGATTATCTGGAAGAGGGAATTTCCTGTAAAGCTGTATCAGTAAAACAGGATGTCGGGTCACTGTCTTCTGTCAGTGCTGGGAAGAAGGGGCTGAACCACGACGAAAGGGACGCCAAGATCATTACCTTTAACAAGAATAAAGATGAGAGAAGTGACTACAACAATTACAGAGTCATCTCCCTTTTTATCATCGTAGGCAAAGTCTTCATCAGGGTCATGATGACTCGCCTGCAGAAACTAACTGAATTCGTATATCCGGAGTGGCAGTGCGGTTTCCGAGCCGAGAGATCAACGGTAGACATGGTCTTTTCCCTCTACCAGTTCCAGGAGAAGTGCAGAGAACAGCAGACGCCCCTATATCTATCCTTCATTGATCTCACCAAGGCAATGACCTTGTCATCAGAGACAAGGTTCACGATTCTCCAGACGATTGACCGACAATCAAAACTCAGCATGATTAAACCTTTTCACACCGACATGTGCGTGACAGTGCAGTTCAACGGCAGCTCTTCCCAGTCTTTCAGCATAAGCAGGGACGTCAAAACAAGGTTGTGTTGTTGCGCTTATTTCTCTATGGGATTTTCTTCGCCCAGCTTCTGAAGCACGCCTTTGGCACTGCAACTAAGAGAATATACCTGCGTACGACCAGACGGAGGGCTCTTCAACCTCACCCTTTTCCGAGCCAAGACCAGGGTAAGGGAAGTCCTCATAAAGGACATGTGTGTGTATAAAATTGGTTGTGAAACTAAGCCAGACTTGAGTATGAAAACATGTCGGTGGGCGACTTTTGAAGGCCCACTGGTGTCCCGCTGAGGGGGAGAGATTGTGAGAAATGTTTGAGAAATTATATATGAGAATTTTTACTCCTGAATGTGCATGTGCGGAACACACATGCTATGAATCGGGCATGAAACCGTCCTGCATTGCCCATCCACTATGCCGAGAGAAAATGAGAAAGAATGAGTTAAGAGCGGAATGGGGGGTGGGGGGGGGGTGTGGGGGGGGGGGTGCACTTGAAAGCTTTTTTTTTTCTTTGACCTTAAATCATTCTCCGGTTTGCATGTGTAATTGGGACGTTTGTCTGATTCAGAATATGTCTTTGCTAGCGTATCTGGTTGCCATGGAAATGGGCGCTATCTTGGAATTTGCACTGTGTTACAAAATCTATCTCCTCCGTTACTACCACACCAAAACAATCCAAACTTTGCGTGTCATTTCTAACATCTAATTTCGAAAAACAGGACAGAGGGGAATTTGAGCTTTTTAAAAAAAATATTGTTTTTAGTCAATTTTTTAAAATACCATTTATCAAATTCGTATAAAATTGGCATTTTCATTCATTGTTTTTTTTTCTCGAAAAGTAATAGATACTACATTTTTTCACTTTTTAAAAATTTATTATGTCAAGGAAAGTACGTGGGTCATATATGATGAAAATACATTAGTAAGTTTTGGAAGATTAGAAAAATAAAGCACAAAAAAAAAGGGGGGGGGGGGGGGTCGAGAAAAAAGAACTCCTTCACCCACTAAAAAAAAAAAAAAGAACAAAAGAACAAACGAAATCTATTGACTTTAAAACACATAACACATTGAAAACCCTTCAGTGTACAAAAAACTCTACAATTTGGCAAAGAGGACATCGAAGTAGCCACAGGCCATGAATTATAAAGCCGTTTCTCTTTAGTGCCTCCTGAAGGGTAAGTTCTTGGATTTCAAATGTAGCCTTGGCGCCTGTATTTGCTGTCTGGTAAGCTAACATAGTCTTGTAGAGACATTTCCTTTCTTTCATGTCACTGAATCTGGATGAGTAAGTTCCCCAATTAAAGTCCAGTGATTGTTTGTAACAGTGGCTGTTATTAATAGGGGCATAATAAAAGATTGGCAATACCATGTTTTCCCCCAATTTGATAAACTCATCTATTAACAAAAATCTGCAATAAATTATTTTTTAGTCTTGGGAACATTCTGGACCTATAATCTGGTACAGAAATGATAAAAACGGAAATCAACATATTCATCCCAAACTGGCCAATCTTGGTACTCCTTCCCCTTTCCCCTTAATAGTGTGAGGCACGATGACAATGAGAATGGGGGGGGGGGGGGGCATTCCCTCCCGTCAAATCTCACGTATCCAAGAAATTATACTTGACTGTATTGTTTCGCTTCATGATTAGGAGTTCTCTCTCAGGGGAAGGCAGACTGGCCATAATTTTATAATTTAAAAGGAGCTACACTTTACTTTTAGGCCAAGCTTTGGCTTTTATGTAACTTCCCAGAACAGTCCTGATGGGAACATGTAGGGCAATGTAAGCTCACAGAGACCAAACAAGGAGGCGAATAATCCAGTGCCACTACAAGAGAACAGTCCGATCAGCGGTGAAAGTAACAAAAAAAAATGACTGACTGAAATGCCTTATAAATACTAACTGTTGGACGATAACGCAATAATTGCCACGCTAACCGAACCACAACTTCAGACTCTGATGGCCTGCTGGGACAGTCAGCCTGAAGAAAATAAAAGTCTGGGTCAGAATACAGACACCCCAGCCATCATTCTCGACGACTACCAACTGGATGTCGTCCACGAGTTCACCCTCCACGGCTCCACTGTCACAAGCAGTTTCTCGCTGGACGTGGAGTTTGGCAAAAGTTTCTGGAAGGCAGTCTCTACTTGCGCTCACCTCACAAATCGAGTGTGGGCAAACCCTGAACTGACACCGGAACGAAGGTGGTGGTGTACAACGCTTAAGTCATCAGTATATTGCTACACGACAACGAGACATGGACAGCGCACAGTTAGCAAGAGAGATGTCCATCTCAGATGTCTTCGTCCCATTCTGGGCATACTCGGGACGAACAAAGTTACCAACACAAAGGTTCTGTCTCGCGCTGGCATCCCCAAGTATATACACCCGACTTCGACAGCGCAGACTTCGCTGACTGAGTCATATTCGCCACATGGAGGATGGTAGAATCCCCAAAGACATCCTCTATAAAAAGTTGTCGTTTGGGAGGCGAAACAATGCCCCCCCCCCCCCCCCAACTTGCTACAAAGGCATCGTCAGAAGAGATATGAAGGCTCTTGACTTGGCAGTGAGTTCTGGGAGGACCTTGCAGCTCAAGGTAGAGGACCATGCTAACTCAGAAGTTCAAGTCAGAGAGAGAGAGAGAGAGATCTGATGCCCGCAGTGGTAAAAAAAAAAATGTGCATGCATAAAAGAGCGCTACTACTCCGACAGACCAACAACCATTTCACAGATGCTGCCTTTGGCACAGAGACTGCCGTGCGTGGCCTATGGGAATGGAGGGTCATTGCGTCCTTGGGGTGTTCGTGTCACCCGATATGTGTATTGTGTCAAATAGCACCAATCTGCACCAAAAATGGCTAATTTCTTCTGGACATAAAGCTATTAAAATTGGTGCAATCTGGCATGATGTGGACACAAGCGAGCGAACACCTGCCCTGACCCTCCCGTCCTCTAGGTTTTTTTTTACAGCCACAGGCAATGCTGTTCCAGCCGAGTGAACACCTGGGACGGATACATCTGCCAGGTCAGGACTGACTGATAGAAGCCTATTATTATTAGAATTATTGCATTAAGAATTCATTATCTTGTAGGCGAGAAAGATTTGGGAGTGGAGGGTGGGGGTGGGGAGGGGGAAGGAGGGGGGGGGAGGGGGATTTTGGGAGGAACAAATTTCCTGATACATGGGTAAACTGGATGTGGAGATAGTACATTATGAAAGCGTTCATTATATTGAAGCAGGGCGGGAAGGAGGGGAGGGGGGGGGACTAAGAGCACAAAAATAAGAGGCAGACAAAGAGACTTCCTATCTATCTATCTATCTATCTATCTATCTATCTATCTATCTATCTATCTATCTATCTATCTATCTATCTAT
>JBCEWB011011024.1:0-14990 GCA_039654565.1 Peronia peronii | reverse complement strand
TTAATGGCCCTGCATATGAAAATGCCCTATCCCCATATTTTTTCATATGGGAACGGGGAATAGAGAGGTGGTTAAGAGTCTTCGATCTCAAGTTTCTGGGCGGTACATAAGGGCATAGTAGATCTGCTAGATAAGCTTGCGAGGTAAACTTTTGAACGCGAAAACAGAAAGTTGCTACCTCGCGACCGATCCAGAAAATCAAGCACTGCTTGAAATTTTGGCCACCGGTCTCACGGTATGAAATTTCCTTTGAAGTTGCCGCCAGGCGAGGATAAAGTTTTGAGAATTAAAAGAGGAATTTTATGCTCAAATTAAAAAATTAAGTGCCAGCTCGTAATCAGCGTATGGAAATTAGTAAAATTTGCGCGTACAGATCGCATTTTGTTGTTTGGTTTTCAGATTAAATTGTTTTGTCGTTTGGGTTTTTTTTTTTTCCAAAGCAAAATAGGGAAGGCTGGGACCCTTTTGTTTATACAGTAAACTATAATAGGCCCACTTCTTTTGTCGCACGGTGATTCTGATTATTCTACGCCTTTCAACCTCCCAACCTCCTCTGGGGTGGTAATCTCGGCATGTCGCACGAGATGTTTGACCATGAATTTGTTTTGAGTGTGTTTACAGTCACATGATGTGCTGTAGCTTGTTCTGTGCTAGGTCTATTGTCTTTGACCAACTGATATTGTATGCAACTGTTCTGCTTTTTTATGAGTATCGACTCATCCATTCTCAAGTACTGTTTGAAATCGTCTGGGTAAAAACGAAGTTCATTCAACAGGTTTGTGTGTGTATACGTGCGTCTTTTTAGCAACCATTTCTTCGCCCCAAATCGGTTTCTTTTTCAGGGTTCTTTTTTCTTGAATTGCAATTATGCATAGCTAACACTTCATCTAAAACTTTGTCCGCCATTTTACACGAACACGTCACAACTAGGTCAACATAGAATCTAGCAGTGAACAATGGACTCGTTCTGAATCTCTTAGTTTAGTCACATGATCAGGGAATCCCGGTTTCAATGAGTGAGGTCGGCTTTACCCATTGCAGACCAACATAAAATGGTCCAATGTACCATAATTGTGAATTTTTCAGACCCCCCTGCACTACGGCTATTTCATAGATCCTACTTCTTGTACTACTGCCAACTGTTGGAAACGCTCCATTCTGTTTGGAGCAGTAAGGCAAAAAATGTCCGGAAACCGCGATTTCCTTATTGCGTTCTCTAATGGGTCATTAAAAATGTCCGTAAATGATGTAATCAGTATCTGTGTTGATACTCCGGTGAGAAGGGATAATTTCCATTCTCTGTTGTTTTCAGCCATGAAAAGGAAATGAGCGAATTCTCTGATCACGTGACCATTTCGAGATTCCGAACGAGTCCACTGTGTAAAACAACAGAGGGTCGACAGACAGAACGCTAAGTGTACAATTAAATGTGTCAATCGCAAGGAATAAACGTGAGGGATGGAACCAAGAGGAGAAACCTCCGGGCTGAGGGGAAAGGGGCATCCCTTGGTGACAAACTCAGAGGATTCTACCCCACGTGTAAATGGGGCTTCAGAGATGTATTATGATGAATAAATTCGAACATCGTGGCTAAATATATTCAATATGAAGGAATGTCTATGTTTATGTAGCCATTGTTTTCCTTTTTTGACATTTATATGTGCACATAGCTGTCATAAAAAGCTAAGATATTATTGTTACTGACACTGCATTGACGTATGAGAACTTTCTTTGTGTGGCTTCCCCATCAAATAAAGATTAAGTAAATCAGTGAATCAAGAATACAATCAAGCACTCAGTCAAACACAAGATAGCTACCTGTGAGAGAAGGTATCCCTGATCTTTTGTGTCATCCACAAAGCAAGTCTCGTAATTGGCTGGGGCCCAAGTTCCATTCTCTTGACACAATTTTGTAGCATTGACTGGGGAGTAAGAAAACAAAGGGCATTGAACACTTTGCTTGCAAAGGACACAAATCAATGATTTCGACATACTTAGGACTTCGTCGTAAACTTGCGAAGCTTTGACGTATCGCTATCATTAGATCCCATGGATAAGGTTTCTTTGTTTCTCCCTAACTTTAAAAGCTCAAAGGGTGAGATGCTATACGCTTTTCTACATCCTTTCAGTCCACCTCGCAAGAAAAGCGTTAAAGAATATGTTAATGACCACAGGGCAGTGTTTAAATTAAATTTTAAAAAATAACGGAAATGTCAGCACGGAGTGAACACTTTTAGAAACAATGAAAACACTAACCATGAGACTACTGCCCTGATGAGATGAAAATAAAACTTGAAAAAAAAAACACCACAGAAAGAGGCTGTAATGAGAACAAAATGAAGTGCCAGAAATAATAATGAAAGACCGACATGTCACTGAGGATGGAAATACAACATAGAAAATGGAAGGAATACTTCAGCATTACTAGACCAACCAGTTCCTGATAGTCCTTGAACAACCCACTTACAGGAAGAGACTGACAACTAGGACATGACCCAATTCCTACAAATTAAATTCTCTAAAACCCTTCAAAATTTGCTGGACTTCGGAAAATGGTAATTGTCTCCACAATAAGAAAAGATTTCAGTAGAATAACTCCTGACAGGAAAGGGACACTACGGATGAAAAACTCAGGGACCAACAGTTTCCAGTAAACATTGATCAGAACGAGACCCACGGTAGTTTCGACAATAGCACTCACTTTTAAATGGAATTTGTAAGTTGATAAATTTCATCGACTTTGGATAGTTTGGAGACACGTCCTTTTTATTTTTGGAATCTCAAGTAGCATTATAGCATCCCAGAAAAAAAAAATTGTCTACCGATTAAGAATATACATGATGAAACAAACTGCAGTCTGTGCCACTGTGGCCAGCTGTCAGACAATTTTGAGGAAGGACAGCTGTCAGACACGGTTGTCTCTCATCACTGTTCCTTTCATAATGCCAAAGTCTGGATCGTGAATACAATGGCAGAGGGAACGAGAACTCGAATAGAGTGGATCTTGTGCACATGGACAATTATGATTATGCAAATGGTTTTCCTCGACTTTATGTGGGTGTAAGAAACTACCGAAATAGTAGATTGCACAGCCAAGAGGATTTGGGAGTACAGCCAAGCAAGACTGTAGTCATCAAAATGAAAACGATCAGAGATCTAAACGCTGAAACAAGGAAATCAGATCAAGTCGTGTACACTTTTATGCAGTGAAATTGACAGACCAGAAGTAGCCATCTATCTCAAGTCAATATCATTTGTAACCAATTGTACAAAGTATACATATGGACAGTCCAAACAAGATATTCTCATTTCATTCGTTTTTTTCAGCGGATTAAATACATGCAATGTCATATCTTACTTAAGGAAAGATCGGGAAAAAGAAAAGAAAAGGATGAGACCAAAAAAAAAAAAAAACCTGAGCAATGTGACACTGATCGTAAATTACGTTTCCCACGCACAATCATAGCATGTATTTTATAAATTACCTTGAGAGGTTTTCATGATACCTCAAGCGCACTGCTTGTGAATTTTAAAATATGTTTTCAGTTGGTACATCTATTTGATATTAAGAGAGAAGAGGTTATTTTTAGGCCTCTGTAATAAAGTAAATTCAAATAATTTAAACAGGCATTTTCTTGTGTTGTTGTATTTTCTTAACATTTTTTTCTCTGTCAGTTTGAACAAGAGCCAAGATAATTCGATGAATACATGTTTGCCCTCAAAAGGTGCAAGAGACTGTTCCACTTCCCGTGGTACAGCTTGCAGACTGATTCGAAACTAATTTGCACAAGAGCAATTGAGAAGATAAGGGGAAGCGGAAGAAGTCGTGAGAACCGTTGCTTTCTGAGAGAGTTTAAAAACTCTGGCGAATTGGGATCAATGAAAGACCCCCCCGTGAACTGAGCTAGAATGAAAATTAATAAATATCTTTCACAAGCCATTGACCCATTTGGTGCGAAACTTGAACTGAAATAGCAGCTTGATTTGCCTTCATCTGTCAGAACCTCAACTGAAGTGTCGTCGTCTTCTTGTATTTCAGAAGTAGGCTATCACTGAGTATCTTGTGACAAGTTCAATGAGATGACATTAGGTGCAAACGTTTAGATGACGATTTGTTTTTTAAAAATGAAGAAGTAGCTGTCTGTGTTTTAAAGGAGCACATTTTGATTTTGATTTTTGCTGTCTGATCCTCCGGTGTTTTGGTACTTCAATTTTCCTGGCGTAAAGCGTAGTTTTTGTAGTATTACTACTATAGAAAGGAGAAGAAACAATGATTTGCACAAAATTAAATCAAGTTGACATTCAGAATGATAAAATCAGTGAACAAGGTAGGACATAGTGCAACAACCGCATGATGCTAAGTGTTTTTTTCAGTTTATGAAAAGAAACTTTTCAAGTGTCACAAAATTGTCTTCAACATTTTGGAGTTCATTGGAAAATTGTGCTAATTAACTATCAGCTCAGGTCACGTTGTTGCACCTGACTCTTTTGATACTGTAACTTAGGTTTGAGGTTGCAGGCATGTCATTAATTTTTATTGAACACGCATACCATTTGCTCTTGACGGAGAGCGATGAGTTTTAGCATAACCCCAGAAATGGCTGGTTAAACCTAAGGGCAACGAACATAATAATTCACCATCTTATAATAATTATCAAGTTTGGCTTTATCTTGCTTAAAAGACCAACAGGGAACCTTCATTTCGCACACAGACAACAAAGCTGTCAGTTGTCACTATTGAATATGAGGGAAAGCATTGTGAGCCACGGCAATATAGAAGAGTAATCATCGTGGGTTGTTGAATTGTATACTCATGTATTCGTTGGATCGAAAAGTAGATCAGAATAATTCAGGAAGTTAGACAGACACTATATAATTCAGTCTACTCCAAGCGTGGTCAAAAACCGTCAATATGTTTATTTACAAATCTTGGATCCAGAGTTTTTCGTGAGGCTTGTATTCAAGAAAAACCTGTAACATGGATGTTACAAATACTTCTATTGCACGGGTCAGGGTTCTTACCGAAACCGAAGATGTCTACATGAAGAATTTCCGTCAGTTCGTCAGTGATGAGGTGCGAGAAGTAATGGTGGTCATCTTTTATATTGGGCTTGGTGGTACGATAGGTTTTTTCGGTTTAATCGGTAATATTATTAATCTCATAGCCTTTGCCAGACAAGGGTTTGACAATACAGTCAATATAAGTCTTTCTGGCATAGCTGTATCAGATGCCTGCTCGCTGTTGTCACTTTTGTGGTTCAACGTCCTTCTCAATCCCCTGTTTGAACGTTCTGAAGAGGTGATGATTTCTTCCGAAATACAATACTTGACGGCTGGATGGCCTCACATATTTTTTGCTAGAATCACGTGTTGGATCACAGTTTTTATAAGCGTTGAAAGATGCCTGTGTGTGGTCATACCTCTCACGGTGAAAAAGATAATCACCAGATCCAGAACTATTTTAATTGTCGTTTTCTTGTTCATGGCTCAATTTGCCACCGTGATTCCGTCATATTATACAACATACATCGACTGGAAATTCTTTCAAGAGAAGAATCGATCTCTGCTAGGCATTTGCCGAATAGATAACTTTGAGAAATTCGAATCCATTGGATTTGCCCTACAATCGGCCATGCAAGTCATATCTTTCGTAATGCTCGTTTTCTTAACAGCAATGCTTTTGATAACATTAAAACGAAAAACAAAATGGCGACAAAATTCGACATCCGGAGTACAAAAACAATCTATATCTATCCGTGAGAAAAAACTCCTGCGGATGGTGTTCATGATTGCAATTATTCTAATTGTCTGTTTTACCCCGGGTGTTTTCTGCTTTACAGCCATGATCATCGAGCCAGAACTTTCAATCGGCAGGGCTTACAACAATCTTTTCTACGTCATCTGGGCCTTCGCATTCCCATGTCAAACTTTCAACTCTTCTGTCAACATTTTCGTTTACTACAATATGAGTACGAACTACAGAAACACTATTAATGAAATGTTCGCCGGATGCCGCAAAATATTGGCGCTTCATGACACAGATGAGCAAAACGATTGACAAGCCACGTTTGCAATTACAACTCAACAAGCAAGCCAAAGTGAAGTTGCTTTGTAATATATAAAATAGTAAAAAAAAATTCTCCTCAATGTAATATGATTAAACATCGATTCAGATTGATTCGGAATTATATGAATATATTTTAAGTCAAAACAGCAGAGATATTTCAAACTAGCGAATTATTCGGTTTTAAAATTGGAAAGATGGCACTTGTGACAGCATCAGCCATTTTTTTTTCAAACTGAAGCATACGAGAAAAAAGTAAAATTCAGTCATTCTGTCGGAATGGAAGTCTATGTCAAGATCTCAGAGGGATTTCTATCAACTGGCAAAAACATGTACAAAAGCTAGACTTCGCATGATGTCTTTCCTTCTCATTTTGAAAATAAATTTGAAAAACAAAAAACAACTTTTAAGCAATATCTTTTATTATTTTGAACGTTGTCAACAACTAATAGTCAATGTAAATCGGAAGAAGCTCACAGAATATGCAATAAGAGTGTCTTTTTTCTGTGTGCTATGTAACGGGAATAACGAAACATAAATCTGGAAGATACAAAACGTGTTTTCATATTTTTTGAGTAAGGACAAATTTTTGAGTATTTACAAAAAAAAAAAGCCAACCAATGAATGTTCCCAGACTGTATTCCCCGCCATAATGTTGCACGGCACCCATTTGAGCGGTCGTGGGCAAAGCTCGTATATCAAATTACCACACCAGCGATATCAAATGGAACTATAATTTTTCGAGGATATTATTCTATTGATCAAACTCCTGTTCTTTCACAACGTTAAAACTTTCATTATCTCTCTCTCTCTCTTTTTTTTTCAGCCTAAATCGACATGTTTGATCTTCAATCCCAAGCACTTTCAACAAAATGATTCCTTTAACGTTTAAAGCATACATACCCGCGCTGTTCTGAAATCAGGAACCGGAGTCTTTAGAATTTGACCTTCAGTTAATCTCTATCTTATCTGAACATCGATTGCGTATCAAATACTATAAAAAGAATGACAAGCTACAGATATATCTTTGACAAGATTAAAAACGAAAATAAGACTCGCCCCCAGAACGGAAACCCATGGTAAGTTCTCAGAATGGCGTATTATAGAATATGATGTCACCCTTCACTTTTTTGTCAAGACCAAACGATACGCATTAACAAAATCTCAAAATGTATTTAAAGTAAAATGTAAAATGCGGTATTGGTGTAAAACATAACAGTTTTGTTAATCCATTCCAGCTGAAAACAAATAAATCGAATAACATTTGATCAGTTTTAAAAAACTACTCAGGTATGTTTGTTCGCTTCAACAAAATTTGATGATTGTTTCTTCTAAATGCGTAGCTATGAGAAGGAGAGTGAGTTCTGGTAGGATTCGTAGTTTCGTTTAATTCTTTTTTTTTCTTTTGTAACACCACGCGACCCTCAACTACAGATCCCATTAATCCAAAGTTTCCCTTTCATTACTGTTGGACAGATTAGAACCTGGACTTGCTATGGATACTGTATAATTTTTTATTTATTTATGCTTTCATTTGATATGATAAAAGCTCCACAGCATTGGACAGTCTGGATGCCTTTGGTAATGAAATCGAATTACTTTCTTTACTGTTCCACTAAGCAGTGAGCAGATCCACGGTCAAACAGGATGATTACGCAGGTGGAAGAACAGGAGGACAAGCGGATGGATGATAAGGAATAGAGAGGCAAAAAGGCATGGACACACAACAAATTACATTTATTAAAAAAACAGGGACAATAAACAAAAAGACAGACTACAGGCAGATGTATAGGTAGATAGGTGGATGGATAGATAGATGGGTATGTATGTATGTATGTATGTACGTATGTATGTATGTATGCAAGGAGGTACTTAGGGTAGGTAGGTAGGTAGGTAGGTAGGTAGGTAGGTAGGTAGGTAGGTAGGTAGGTAGGTCGGTAGGTAGGTAGACAGATAGGCAGATAGGCAGGTAGATAGACAGATAGACGGACATACAGAACGATAGATGTGTAGATAGGCCGACAGACAGACAGAGAAACAGACAGACGAAAGACAGACAGACAACAAACATATAGTCAAAACTCGATAATTTCTCTACCGGTTATCTTTCTGTAGGCCTACAGCGTTGGTTGTTCACCTCCTCGCACATTTTTCAGAAAACAACCTCCCCCCTCCTCCTCCCCTCCCCCCTCCTTCTCCCTCAAAAAAGGTTTTGGCTATTTTGATCTTCTAATTGACGAATTATTTTTAACAATGCTGCCCATTAGTGAAACGTTTAGTCTTGCGTACATTTTGAACTCTTCATTTTAATGCCTGTTTTGTCAGTATCATGAAAAGCTGAAGGAATGGCAATACATACAACAGCATTCGGCGTTAGTTGGTTTTTAAGCATGCTGGTGCAGGCAACAGGCTTGAGAACAAACTGATGTTGGTGTTGTTAGCTCGGAACATTGGCCAAATGGTAGCAGTCGCAATTTCCGTCTTACAGCTCAACAGGAAGGTCAGCTGAAAGGTCAGCCTCCACGGGAAGGATCTCACAAGATAGATCACCTGATTCTCTTTCAAGTTATCATGGTTTTGCTGTTTTTTTTCTTTTTTCTTTCTTCTTTCTTTCTTCCTCTCTTGCTTTATTCTCTCTTTCTTTATTTATTTCTTGCTTCCCTTTTTGTTCTTTCTTTCTTGCTTTCTTTCTTCCTTTTTTCTTTCTTTCTTGCTTCTTTTCTTTCTTTTTTTTGCTTTCTTGCTTTCTTATTTTTTTTGTAATTTGTATAATACTCTTTTCAAATTTTAGTTAAGTTTTGCTTTGAGTGTGAATGCGCATTTCTTGTTCAATCTGCTGCAACCGTCCAGTGAGGATGGACGAAATGTTGTACTGGATTTAAAATTGTCAAGCGTTTTGAGTTCCAAGTCCAGACTTTGTTCTAACACCAGTTTTCGGTTTCTGTGCAAACGCTGATGCTCAAAACCTACGTTGTTCTGCTTTATCCCAGTTTATTTGAACTGCGAAATTCATAACTTCAGATGTTTCTCTTATTAAATTTCTGTTTTGAATTCGCTGTTCTAAATAACTTATTTTTGTGTTGGGTGGCATAAAGTGTTTGTAAAATTGATCAGATATTAACCAAAATTCTAAATCCTGATATTTCTCCTTTCCTGAAACAGACAAATCGCATGCTCACTTTGAAACCAGAGTGTTAAATTAAGCCCATCATAACAAAAGCATAGAGCTTTTGTGATTTTTATTTAAACACGACTGAGTGTAAAATTGCTACAGACAATGACCTTGCCTAAGAGAGACAAGAGCTTGGAATGGAGAGGATTGGTGGAGTGGAAGAACTTCTGAATAATCATATCATAATTAGATCTCTCAGGCCTCTGTCTTCAGCTGATGCGCATCATCTGATGTGTACGGCCATCTAAGTTGACTGAAGCATTGTGTGTTATAAGTGAAGATGACAGGTCCTTCTCAAGATCACCATCCTGACATTTCCTCTCATTCTCAAGGATAAAGCCGATCATGTGCTTAGATTAAACCCAAGGATTGCAGTGGATGGCTCCACATAATGAGATTTGGCGTTTGTGGTCACCTTATCAAGTTACTTAGATCAAGAAGGAAATTTCACCCATCGATCAAGGGCCGTCACTCAGGTTGTGATTTATATTTGAGCCTTCAGTGTTACTCTGCCTGCCTATGTACGTGCCTCTCGGAACTTGTCAAATTAAAATCTGAGTCCAAGATACGTCCCAGCAGCTCGGCAGCTCACAAGGTCCATAGATTAGCGTTGTTAGTTTCCGGCTGTGAAATGGTTTCGATTTACTGAGATCAACAGGACTTGAAAGTGAACTTGCCGAGTCCCACACTTGATGTGGTATTTGCCTATTTTCATTTCCCACAGCGAATTTCCCCGTATATTAATGGATATTTTTAAAGCCTGACTTGCTTGTTGCGAAAACTACTTTTGACATGCGTATGTCAGGTTTGTACTTCATCGAAAATGTAAGAAAGTATTTGAATTCTATGACACTTTTTAAACTGAATTTTATAATTAAATCTATGTTCAACAAAATCAATCTTTTATCACATTCTATATTTCATTAGAAATGTATTGTTATTAGGCGGTGCAAAGAAGAACTGAGCTATTTGTATTGTTTAATTCCGGCTTTTTGTGTTGCTGACCAGGAAAGAATTCTTTTAGCATATGACATGATGGATTCGCCGGTTTCTCTGCAGGATTGTCATCGAATCTGGTGACAGTGAGAGCAAAAGCAACAGGACGACATGGTTATAATCAATTCAAGGGTTAACTGTGATCTCTTAAACATCCGATACCACATCCAAAACTCTCTTGTTGTTCTTGATATTCTTTTAAGATGCCGTAAAAGACAGGAACAGTGTAACTGTAATTTTGCACCATTTTTAAATCATGATCATTTTAACCCTCCCGTAGATTACTAAGTGGATCAAGAAATCGGTCATGCAAATAATTCAAGCAACCAGCAAGACGTATGATGCAGGACGACATGCTGTGTATTTAAAGGCCATAACGTGTACTTATAACATAAATAACAGTATAATTACAGAAGGGAGGTGTGAATTGACAGGCTTAAAAGACATTTATAACGCACTTTAACATGCAGTTACTTTCAAGATATATATGACCTACCATCATGGCTCACATACAGTATTATGTAAAGGACATTAAAGCCTACATAAGCTCTGATGTATACTGTATTCTTCCCGGACCTATAAAGGGCATTGAAAACACATTTATTATAGAGTGTCATTATAGAACGTCTACAGTGTATATACAGCGCCTATACAGTGTGCGAGAAAGGCATGCACAGCGTTCTTTGCTGACATATAGATCTACATAACCATCCATTATACTCACAGAATGTATACAGTGGTCATATATTATCAAATACTATTCAAGACAAATTAATAAGTATAATATAATATGAAATGTAAAATGAACTAACATAAAAATCTAATGCAGTTACACAAAGTAAACAGTGTACTTACGTGTTGTTATATGTACTTACATGAAGTGTCTGCAATGGAGACATCAGGGCAGGAAACAACAGCAATACTGCCTGCTGCAGTGCTGGGCCAACAGGAGAAGCTGTCGTAGGTGGAGTTGCAGAAACTCACACCAGGGTCTGAAAGATTGGCCAAAAATAGGAAGCTGTCAAGTTCGGTATTACAAGGCTTTTCCTCCGGCATTTTGTAACTAACTGAAGAAATGCTCGATCAGATGCTTTCGGTTTCTTGTAACGAGACGGGATTATTTACACAGCAGACAGTTTGTTCACTTGTCCTGAATGAATGTTATTATCGAAATTCTTCTAAGTTCTGATCACCAGTTCACGCAGTCGTCTCTTTTGAAATGTTTCCAGTCTTGTTACTTAATAATAAAGGATTACAATGCATGTTTAAAATTCGCCATAGCCAGACGCCATAGAATCAGATCTGTCCACTAGTCAAAGACTGTTTCTCTGACACTGCATTAGGAAGCATCCATTTAGCAATACGTAAGAGTAGTTTCACTGTCGAAGCTGGAGAACACAATAGTCATTTAAATTGTGACCATGGGGAAAATGGAGAAAAATTAAGGAGTTGACACGATGAAAACTAATTTACAACCCAAAAGGAACCGTCTTTAAAAAGAATATGAAAATTTTGAGTATGTACTTTTGTTCAAAACAAACTAATGTTCAGCTCTAAGAGAAAGCTTACAATGGCAGTAGAAATAGTAGCGTTTATCACAAATTTCAAAAACAGTCACCACAAAACTTTTAATTCCAACCGAAGACCATGTCAATAAAAAGTAAACTGACCAGAAATTTAAGACAGCCATTATTCATTTCTATTTCAGCATGAACACATAAACCTTGTCAATGGACTTTTGATAACATCATGTCAAATTCATCATTGTTTCTAAATCATAAAAATCCAGCAATCAAAACTATGTTCCTAGGGCTGGATAAACAGTCTGAATGCCATTCGCAATGGAAGACTGGGCAGTGCCGGTTTTCCTACTTTCTGATAATGATATCTCTTTGTATTAGGTCATAATGATGGAAAAAAAAAGCTTTTCTCGCTGTTTTGAAAGAGGAAATCTATCACACACCGTCGTGAAA
The DNA here is from genome assembly GCA_039654565.1 of Peronia peronii. Taxonomy (NCBI): domain Eukaryota; kingdom Metazoa; phylum Mollusca; class Gastropoda; order Systellommatophora; family Onchidiidae; genus Peronia; species Peronia peronii. Next base: position 2,785 of record JBCEWB011011024.1, on the reverse strand, counting down.
AAAAATCAGATATTTCATTCCTCTCTAGACTAGTCTTCTCTCCAAACAAACGGCCAAAACACCATTAGTTCCATGAGTAGTTAACGAACAGTGTAAACAAAAAATGTGTGAAAAAACAATCACGTCCAACCCGGACCGATGAGAGCGAGTAGAAAGCTAATATACGCCATGAAAATAACAGTGAGAGGATGTTAAAAAAAAAACAAAAAAACGAGAGACCTTGGGAGGAGGTGAGGGAGGGAGGAGGAAAGATATTCGAGGTATCATGACGCTGCCTTTAACACTGCAAGCTACATAGGAAGCTCGAAGATTCTCCCTTGGAAAATAAAAAGGAAAGAAGCCAGAGCCCATATCGGATTTCTCAGGACGCGTAGGGCCTGGTATGTCCAGATCATTCTCTCCAATCATCAGGGCCTTAAGCTTGGGAGGAAATGAGAATTGCTCGTAGACAATACAGCCCCTCTTCGAATTATCCTGCCATTTCACATCGCATGCCCTATCACTTTGTCCCCATCTATGGAGACTAACGCTTGTCATGGAAAGACTGCTTAACTAGAGAGACAGACAGACGGACAGATGGATGGATGGACAGATGGATGGATGGATGGATGGATGGATGGATGGATGGATGGATGGAGGAAGGGAGGATAAATGGATGAGTCGATGGATGGATGGATCAATCAATCGATAAACAGATAAACCGATAGGTAAATAGAAAGATAAACTGATAAATAAACAAACAGATCAACTGATAGATTAATGGTGATAGACTGGCAGACAGACAGACAGGCAGGCAGGCAGACTGACAGACAGACAGCAATAGAGGAATATGGAGACAGATAAATGCTGAGTAATGACAATAACTATCTCAAACCCTAGTCTGTAGTATAGCACCCAAGGAGTCACGGAAATACATAAACTACATTATTGTCCACGACCAGTCGTTTACATCAAAATCACAAATGGAATTTTTCTGTTAATCGAACAATACTTGGTCTTAGTCGAGCAATATCTGTCTCTGCCAGGCCGGTTCCACTGGTAGGCTGATATTTTAAGAGATTAAGAACAGGTCAGGTTGTGTCCACCTATCTATCTGTCTCCCCGGCCAGTGCGATGCCCGCTTAACTTATTTTCTCAACTGCAGTCCTACTTATTAATCGTGTTTGTTTGTTTGTTTGTTTTTTGTTCTTAAGAGTTACACAATTTAATTTTGTCTAATGTGCCGTGCATGAGGTAACTTTCATTGAGTCCATCTGTCAAACCAGCCTTTTGTTGTATATGCATGTCATCAGAAACTGCAATGTATGATGGCATCTGAACAATTTTTATTCATTGATTCTGTTCAAATCATCATCCCCTCCAGAAGAAATGTAATATAATTTACAGCATTTGAAAAAGAGTGAAATGAACTGAACTGAAATATAATCAGCTGAATTTGTGCTGTCACTGTACTTCTCTCTACCTGCAATTCCTCGAGGAGAAAATAAACAAACAAACAAGCTGACTAACAAACAAACAGGTTCAACGTTATCATGATGGCAGAATGGTAACGTGAACTGATTTGAATGCCTTCTGATGAATTCAACAGAATTCGGAAGTAATACGAATCTAGTTTCTTAACTTTTCCCGAAGAGAAAATATCGAGGGTCTGCAATACCTTAGGTCTATCTACACTGACAGCTGCTGCCCCGCTTATCTTGGTTTGCCGTAAGGAATTGAGGGTGAGAACAGCTCTTACGGTTTACACCTGGTACTCAACTGCCAGCAGGGAAATTCTGACCGATGCAGGGATCCCTCTCCCAAAAGTACGAGTACCCTCAATCTAGTTCTAGCTTTTCTGGATTTTGGTATTTTTCTTTACTCACTCCATTTCGCATATATTTATATAATTATACATATAGTTTATAAAAACATACTTTTACATATTACATGATATTATAATATAACACATTACATGATTACATATATAATCATGTAATCCCCAATAGTTTATAAAATTGTCATTTTGAGATATATCTCCTCGTTTCTAGCAGCAGGGTGTCACAACTGAGTCACAACGTTCAGAAAATGGTGCTCCCTAATTTCGACAGCAGACTGAAAGACTATTCCGAGTTTTCAAAATAAGCTATGAATTAGGACTATGTACGCACTGTAATCCCTCCAAACGGTATTGCAACTTGTTACCGGTTAACGCAAAGTCCCTCATACTTACATTATTGTGTTTCTGTACGATGGTTACTTTACTGATTCCGATCACGTAATGACAAACCTTTCATACCGACAGACACAAATCCTACCCAAAAGAAAATCTGTTAACACCAAAATATGCACTTGCAAGACTGCGGTATTTGTTCGGCTGCATTTAGTTATTTGCACTCTAACCCCCCTGAGATGTGAGCATAATAATATATATGTACATAATTATGTATTTTTTTTTCTTAAGGACGGACAGAGTCTTCATCAAGTGCAACATCCGTGGTAATATAAATACAGAGTATTGTTACAATAGAATTCATCGTTCTTTAAAAAAAAAAAGAAGCAAAAAGTAATAGAACTAATGGTAAATTGTGGAGGTACGAATTTATATCTCAAGTTTGTAAGCGTGGTTGAAGATAAAAATAGCTGACATTCGATCAAATCAACCTGAGGCAATGAAATCCGAATGTGGAAGAGGGACAGACTGATGTAAAATACATACATACATACATATACATACATATATACATACATACATACATACATACATACATACATACATACATACATACATACATACATACACACA
>JBCEWB011010913.1:2362-14990 GCA_039654565.1 Peronia peronii | reverse complement strand
AGATAGATTTTGAAGTTAGCCATTTTAGAGATGCCAAAATCCAAGATGGCGGCGTTGCCATGGCAACTATTTGAAAATGTCGATTTTTTTTTCACTGTTTTCCTTTAATTTGAACACGCTTAATGCGATGTACAAGGTTAAAATAGCCTATCTTTAATAATAATAATAATAATCACCTTCAGGACCCGCCCCCCCTCCCCCCCCCCCCCTTAATCATGGGGCAATATATTTCAGTTCAATCACCTTGGAGCAATCATCTTTGACTAAGGGTGACAACCAGAATTCATAGCCAGAATGGATCAAACTCCTATAACTTCGGGCAGACTACCAATCATGGAAAGACAAGAGTATCAAACTCAAGTCTAAAATCAGACTAAAAATCGATACTGCATACATTGATTATCTCTATCTTGTGGTATATATGTAAAATTGGACACTGACTGCTGAGGAGATCCAGGCCATGGAGATGCACTGATTTGGTAAAGTCTCGGGCATCGTCTACACACAAAATTTCACCAACGACACAAAAACAGCACACAGGGTCCTATGAACACCACTCCTAGCCACTGTCAGAACGAGAAAATTTCAGTGTTGCCGCAGTACTTCAAGATCCACAGGGCATAGTAAAACGAATGACAGTAAGAGAACGACATAAGAAGAAATGGTTTGATAACGTCCAAGAGTGGACGTTGTGCCAAAGGTAGAACAGAGACCAGCAGATAATGTATGGTGTTGTAAAGACAGATGTCGCTGGTACTGCCTCGAAGACCCAAAATGTTACGAGAACCAAAAATCTTATACCTAAATGCCTTTGTCGAATCAGCCACAAAATTTATATCACAACCATGAGATATGGAAGGAATGTCAACTGTGCACGGCAAAGCTACATTGACCAATTGACTGCTCATTCGCCAGGTGTATGGCTTGTGAAAGAATTGATGGGTTCATATCTTACAGGAATCTCTTTGAGCTCATATCAATGGATATCAAATATCAAATCCAATGAGAAAAACATTGACCTCCTTCTGCTGTGTCAAGAATCCGATGATTAATTCTGTTGTTTTTCAACTGAATATCGGTAAAACTGTTTGCACATTTAGGTAGAAAAACAACAGACTCTGGAAGAACGAAGATAATAAGCTTATGAATCATCAGTGGCAAATAACCCCACGCAGTTTCAACAAGACAAAAAAAAAAATAATAATCTGATAGATATGGGTATTTCTTTGGCTCAGGGAATGACGGGGTCTTGCCTCGGCCAAGAAAGACCAATCCTCTACCAAACCAAGGTATGTTCTCGTACATTGTATTACCTTGTCATCACCTGGATGATGCATCGATTGTCCTGAGACCTAGAATGTATTCCATACATTTGGGACATTTTATTCCAGACAATGGGCAGAATATTTCCAGTTCAGATGCAGACAATTCCACGAACCTGTCCCCACATTTCCAAAACGAAGTGGACAGGATTTATTGTCATAAAAAACAAATCTGTGGACACTTTGGCATTTACACCACCACCAAACAGGCTACATGTATTCGAACTTCTCCACTGTGAGGTGAATGAACTTGATCTGGATGACATCATACACTTAAATGCAGTATTTGATCAGATTCAGAATTGTGAATGAAAAACAAAGAGAGAAAGGATCCAATACCTTAAACTGAAGCAAGTCAGGTCAGCTATGAAGAGTTGGTTGCCATTGGCTTGTTGTATGACCATAAAGAATCATATAATAGTTGGCTCCAACTGAAAATAGGGCAGAGAGACAGAAGCAACTACAAGCACGGGATTCAAAACAAACAAGCTTAAAAACCAGTGCGTGACTAATACGATTCACCTGATGAACAGAAAGTGAGGATACAGACAAGCTTTGCGCCAAAAATCTTATTTGGAATGTGCATCGTGCACCTTGTCAAAGTCAAAGCTTCACATTAAGTCGTTTGCGTATTTCTGAAGGCAGTGAAGCGATTAAAAGAGGCTAACATATTATGAGGAAAAAAAATCAAAGATCGTAGCAGAAAGTTACTGGCGGTTCAGCACGTTCCAAATTAGTTTAACCCTGAAAAGATTTCAAAGTTTACAAGAAAATATCTTGACATCAGCACTAGTAATTCCAGTTATCCATCTGTCTTCCATAAATGGATCTGATGAGTTATTTTCTTATGGTTCATGCATTTTGATCTTCAGTTACATTTAAATGGTGACTAGTGAGGCATCAACTTCTCCTCAGCCGATATTAAGTGTGTTTTTCATGTGACAGGGTGAGAGCGTGCCTCTGTGATTTTGGAAAGGGGAGGGGGGGCATATGCCTATGAGTAGATGAAAGGTAATGCAAAAATTGGAGGGAGCGAGAGAGAGAAAGAGAGAGAGAGGGTGAGAAAGAGAGGAGAAGGAGAGAGAGAGAGAGAGAAAGAAAGAGAGGAGAATCTTTATAATTCTATGGCTGTCCAGTATTATTGACAAATATCTTTTACAGTTCCACTAAAATATTATAGAATCTGATCTCTTTTTGCATTAGCAACATTTCAAAAGCCGCTTCCACACTATCCAAATGAAGCATTTAGGATGTTCTGCTTATACTAAACAATGAACAGTAGGACGAAACTTTTGACTATATTGATTCTTATCATTATCAGCGCTCTTTATTTGTAAGAGCAGGTCAGCAAATCCACGTTTGTACTATGGGAGGATGATTTAATAAAACTCTAATGTTTCTTTCCGACAGAATGGAGGTGACACATGAATGCTCAAAACACAGTTTCCGTTAAAGAAAAAGGAAAGTTCGAAGCTCATTTGGCCTTTTCACAATGAAGTTCTTTTATCTTCGCGAAGAGCTGCAATATCTGTATTTTCCAGCCAGCCCGAGGGCATTTGTGCATTCACAAAATCATCCATCTAAGTGATGCGTTATTGAAAATTGCCAACAGAGAATCGGAAGTGTTCAATGTTCTATGTCAGCATTAAAAAAAATTAACAAAAATTGATTATATTACGACGGTAGATGCTCTTAATAAATGTGGAGCCTAAAACTATGCCTACACAAAGTTTGAAAGTGATTGGAGAGAAATTATCTAAACGTAGAATTGTTAAAAATATCGGTGACGTCAGTAATCAATAGCATTCTCGATGATCTCTATTTGAGTGGTTAGGCTTACTATTATATTCTTGCATGAATATTTCTTTCTTTTTTTTCCTGGTTTGCTGCTCTACCAACCAGCTGTAAAATTCTAGTCCAAGTACCAGTAAAGTACCAAGAATTGAAATGTTAACTTCCTTGTACAGAGAGTTAAAGTTACTGTCGGCAAAGATGCTGAGAAAATGGAAATGTAATATCTGTACATTGATTTTCTTTGAATGACTTCATTTTAATATGCACGTTTTTATATAAGATGCTAAAGAAATGAACGAAAAATTTAAAACCATTTTCCCCTTTATATCTACGAGTCTAGTCTCCTACTTCATATTTAATCTTAATACTCTAGTCTGTCATAATTTTCAAAACAGAAATGGTACCAAGACAATAGTGTATATTTTTTCAGTGAAATCAAATGTGAGAACTGCACATTGTCTGCTATGAAGAGTCATAACTGTTTCTTCATTTAAAAAGTTCTGTGTATTTTAGCTTATCTTTGTGGGTATTATGCAGGCCTCTCTTGATTATAGAAGATTACGGTCAATGAAAATGTAGTGTTTAAAAAAATGTGCATATTTATTTTTTATTTTTTAAATTTCATCATGTAGTTATCACTTCTAAGGCTTAAATCTGTGCGAATTCCAAATGCATCAAATATTTTGATGAATTTTATTCCACATTGACGCGCACTGTTATGACCCGTTTCATTCAGGTACAGGTCAACCATGGCGACAGAAGATGAATAAAAACAGAAGCAAAATTTGTGACAAAATCCACCAAATATTTGTTTGTCCTCATTTGTTCATGGCCAGATGTCTCAATCAGTCCTAGCTATACTCCGCAGCACTTCTTGACAACCTTGGCTCGAGCGGTCGCGTGCATCTGTCACCTACCCCAAAGAATACATCAACGCCTCAAAAACTTTTAACAAACAGGAGACTCTGGGGTCGCTGTAGTTTTTACCTCAAGAGGGGAAAGACAAAAGAATCAAAGTGGGGGATGACATTTGTTTCATCATTCTTCATAAACGGCGACATCCCCTGAATCCCTCCCGACCTCCTAACCACAATGGTTGTTACAGGAAATAAGAGCAAAGATAACGGCCTAGAGCGACAAATAAAAAAACAGCATGTTTTCTAAATCCTTCCCGGGAGCCGCCTCGTGTTTTATCTCTCCCCTCTGAGCTCACCATAAGAGCCAATACCATCTCGGCTTCCGCTCCAGGCTTGAGGGAGGAACAACTGGGGATACTGAGGTCCTACCCGAGATACAGACTACCTCGCTAGCTATGCCAGTCCTGCATCAAAAGCCATGCTACAACACTGGGTCAACGGTCACAGATCTCCCACACCCATTTTTGTTTCTTATTTCGAGAAAAGTATTTAAAAAAAAGAAAGAAAGAAAAAAGAACAAGAAAGAAAGAAAAACAAAGAAAGGGAGGGGGAGGAGGGAGGGAGGGGAAGGAAAACAGAGGCAATATTCCTCACAGGATAGAATTTTGTTTGTGATTAATTTGTCCTCTCGATTTTGACAGGCTTGAGATGAAATTAATTTGCTGATAGCAACTTCATCACAGAACTTTATTATTACCTCATTGTACTGCGTTATCCAATGTTAAAGTAGGGTTAATAAAAGGCAAATTGAACGCCGGTAGGCTTTCGAGAGTTTCTGGAATGTGGTGATGTCTCGGGTAACAAAACAACAAGGATTTTAGGTGAGACATGAAGGAAAGTAACACAAGTCCTGTGGTTTTCGCTCTTTCGGTAAAGCGTCGAGTATGGTCTCTGTTAAAGATAATGAGTCAGAGGGAGCAACTGCAGCGGGATTTTATCTTCCTGATAAATTTGAAAAACATCTTTCTGGTTTAATAAGAGGATACCGGCAGATGTTATTTCATTACAACCACAGTGAACTGTCTTTGTGTCAAGAGTCATTCTATGGGGGAATCTCTCAAATATGGGAGATTTAAAACAAAAATCGTATAACAAACGCGATTTTACAGTAGAATAAAATTTAGTCTCCTCTCGCATGCACACTTACAGAATATCATTCTTCCGCATGTTTAAAGCATTCTCTTTCCCGCCCGAAAAAGCTGTTTATAATGCAGAACACTAAAAGTAACAAAATTTGCAATGTGTCTGTTTTCAGTGTCATCAGTAAAAGTTGTCTGTGTGTTCCTTGATACGAGGAAATAAAACATAGAAAGCCAGTTGATCTATACACTGTATAAGTGCTTCAATTTTCTTCAGTCCAGTGCTATTATAATAATAGGAATAGGGTAGTATCACTTACTTACCAAATGCACTATATACTGGACTGAAACAAGATACCCAATTTTTGGCGTCTGGGGACTTCAGAACAGAAAAACTGTAAAGCTTAAAATAAAAACATGTTTTGACCCCGCCCCCCTCCATCCTCCCCTGAGTGTCTGAAGAGCCCCCCTCCCTCGCTTTTTCTTTTTGAACGATTCGAAAAAAGCTCTTATTCCTGGAATATGTCATTCAAATGTCTAGTATTTAGTAGCTCGCAACAGATTTTTGAATCTGACGGTTTTATTTTATTTTATTATTTTTTTTGTATTGAGAATGCAGTAAAGAGTATATCTTTACTGTTTCTGAAGGACAAGTATAACAAAACAAAAATTAAAACAAGAATATCAACAGCAACAAAAAAGTGAAGGATTTTGTCTTATACTACGCACTATCCTCTTTGAACTAAGGATAACGACTAGTCAAATTTATCGAGGTAAAATTCTCAAATCAGGCTCTAATGTGGAAATTATAAATAAGCGATGTTGGATAATGTTCAGCTGTAGTAAATGTCAGTGAAAAGACCTGAATATAATATTTCTTATTAGCAAATTATATCTATTTATCAACTAGTTATTTTTACAACCAACAGTTTACAATATGGCGGTAGAGCATTGATATTGATGTAGTACAACAACACCTCAGTATCAAGTCAGCAGCTCTAGGAAACATATCTCTCTCCGTCGCTGGCCTAGTGATTGGGTCATCGGATTCTGGACAAACATTCTAGATTCGAATCTCAATGAGCCCTTGCATTTTCTCCTTGGGAAAGACATTTTAATACATTTCCTGACTCGACCCAGGTTAAAATAGGTACCCGACTATAGACAGAGACTATCAGTATTAGGGAGATAAGGATTTGAGAGTTTAACAGACAGCCGCCATGTATGCTGACCAGGATGCTGAGAAAGTATTATAGTGTCTTCCTTAGGATCGTCGGGGTAATAATAGTCTGTTAAGCGTGAAGAGCCTGTGCTGTGTGGGGATACACGCTGCCCAGTGTACTCCATTATTATTTATATTATATTTTATTCGTATATTACTCTTGAAGACACAATATTTTAAGTCTTTGTCATATGTTTTTTTCTATTTCAGAGAAATCGCCATGCCGATCAAAAGCGACAGTGATAACGACATACAGTCCATTTCTGATCAGATCATTGATATATACGATGATGAGGAGGACGACGATGAGGAAGACGAAGACGAGCTATTTTCATCAGAGGCAGATGATCTGCCTGACTCCACTACCGGTGAGGATGAAAGCGGTCAACAGGATGGTAAAGCTCATCATTCCAACAAAATTTCGAACATGTCCAGCAAAAAGAGAAAGGGCCAGAGGGAATGTGAAGGAGTGCAGAAAAAGCGAGGACCCAAAAAGAAAGCCATGACCAAATCCAGACAAGTTAAACTGCGAGTTAGGAGGGTTAAAGCTAATGCAAGAGAGCGTAACCGAATGCATGGGTTAAACTCAGCTTTAGACGAACTAAGAAATCACGTACCTTGCCACTCAAAGACACAAAAGCTATCCAAGATTGAAACTTTACGTCTGGCTAGAAATTACATTCATGTATTGGCCGAAATTCTGAAATCGGGTGTCCGGCCAGATAGCGTCAGTTTTGCCAAAGCGTTATCTCGAGGTTTGTCCCAGAATACTATGAACATGGTCGCTGCTTGTTTGCAGCTAAACCCACGGACACTGCTGCCCGAGTCCACCTATACCAAGCCATATCAATTTATGTACGAGAACTCGATAGAATTTGGTAGCAGATATCCTCATGACCCTTACCTGATGTTCGCTTTCCAGCCTCTGGGCTGTGGGACAGATTTGCATCCCCATCAGAACTTTGGCACCTGTCAGCAGATCATGCCTTACACTCCTGTCCAAAGTGGTTGTTCACCTGCACCCTGCCTGCCATATCCTTACAGCATCGGCCAACACGAGACTCATGATAACCAGTTTAGTCCTAGAGATCCTCCTTATGAAAACTCTTGCATGAACGGACCTTTCCCAACTACTAGTTTCTTAGCTTGCGAAGTTAGAGAACGCGAAGCACCACAACGTCCAGCAAATTTCCACTTGGGGATTTCCCTGAACAAACATCGGCCATCTCCTCCACAAGCGCATTGCCAAACCGTCTCCACCAGTTCTAGTCTACCAGTTCATGCAACAGCTCCTGTATCTCGGGGACGAGAGAATCAACCCGTCTCATGTCAAGCCTACCCCAACAGCAGCGTCGTCCTGCACGGTTCCCCATTGCCTCAGAACAGATCCACTTCGTCAACCTTAGCTATGCCCACGCAACCTGGGTATGAAACCCGTGGTTTGAATCCGGGCGGGAGAAAACACTCGAGTTCTCTGACTACCCCGTACAGTAAGCCCGTCTCTTGTTGTCAGGCCTCATCCATGGCTGGTCACTCCACTGCTGCCTTTGTCCAGTCTTCATCTGATCTATCCCTGCCAGAGGATCTGGTGGACATTGACCCCGAGTCCACACTGGAAAGCGAGTTTGCCATGATAACATCTTCAGACAATATGTTTCAGTTGAATCTTTCCTGTTAAATAAGTTCCAGCCCCACCCAAAGCATTTGCTTATTCCATTAGCTTGTTCGTCGTGATCAAATCACTGATTCTGGGCCGAAGTCGAGATCAAAACCGTCACCCTTCTCTGAACACTTTTTTATGTCCGGCTAGTAAAAGTTTCACGAGCCAAATTTTACATTTTAATATTAATTTATCCACAAAATTCCAGCCAGGATAATATTGATTAGTGTGGACTAAAAGACTTGACAGAGAACATACTTTGGTTGAAAAATCTATGCTTAAAGATATGCTCTTCATCAACGGAATAGTGAAGTCCACAGAAAATATTTGAACACCGATAGTCATGGTATGGGATAACAACTTAAACTGACATTATTATCCAAAATCTGTTTTGACTATATCTCTGTCTAGAAAAACAAATGAAACGAAAAACATCTATTCTCCGTACAATAATTATAATATCTCATAGGAATTCCATGGTATAAACATAAGACCAACCAATCTAAAGACAAATCCTGAAAAACTTCGTCTACAATATGAGGAACTTGTAATTTTTACTTATGGCAAATCTGTTGTAACTTATAGTCTGTTTTATTTATAGTGATCATAGAGTACATAAACCATATTTGCAGAAGGTTTAAAAATTGTTTATTTGCTCCCATATACATTCTACAGGGATAGAGGAAAATTCTAGGAAATTCCTATGTACAATATTTACACGGAACACTGACATATTTATAGAGGGAGCACTTACACGAACGGGCTCGTCATACAAATATCGAGACCAGATAATTATAGATTATTTCTGCTGCCAGAGGTGAAATACTGGTCTGTCTTCATGTTGACGTGGTTTTGTATTATCGAGGACATTTATGAATTGCAAATACATATTTCATTATGTCTTTTACTGTCGATATATTCTGAAGCCAGCGGCAAATTATCTACTTACACAATCACGTTTTCTTTTTGTTTAACTCTACAAAACCGAAGCAAAGCGTACTAATATGATATTAAAGTTCAAATGTCCTGACATGAACTTCATGGCCGACAAAATAAGATAATATTTTTAAAGCCATGAAATATTATGAAATATTTTGCCTTTTGTTTTCCTCTAGCGATAGGAATGCAAAACGGTTTCAGCCACACTCCACTGCAAACCATTCTCTGAATCAGATTGTAATCACCATTATTGAAACGCTGGGACTTGGAAGGTCGAAGTTCATTTTCTGTCCTATGCTTAATCATGCAGATTTCTTTATCTTCATCTTTTTCCTTTGCAGCGGGCAGTTTTTACGACAATGTTCAGCTTTCCTTCCCAGTCAAAGTTCATCTAACATCAGGTTTATGCGCAGACTCCCTATTTCATCGTATTGTAATCCATGCGTACTCACGCCGGAGTCACCTGATTCAGGGCAAGAATTTGATCTTCTCTGACTGTCCTATGGTTGGAAGCGGAGTCATTTCGTGCACTTGAAATCAATCGTTGCTCTCAGCATTCAATATATAGAGTGCCGAGACATTTTCTTTTTTCATGTAATGCCTACAGTGCTGCATTTTCAATGTTTCATAAGTAGGATTGCTGCAGATAACATTAAGAACAATAAACAAGCAAAGAAGAAGGAGGAGAAAAAGAAAAAGGGAAAAAGAAGAAGGAGACGAGGAAGAAACAAAACAGGGAAAGTGTCTATTAAGAAACCAGACACAAAGGCTCCTTTCACGGGAATTACATAAACTATCTCAAGCCGAAAGAGTCAAGAAGTACATGTCTATTTCAACCCTATTGTTTGGGAAAAAGAAAAAGTAATATATATATATATATATATATATATATATATATATATATATATATATATCAATAACAAAACCAATACAAAATTCAACAGAAGTGCTTGAAATGGTCTGAAAATATTACATCCTATGCATGTTATGGCTTAGTAAAATCTACTTTAATTTATTGACCATATAGTGCAATATATATGTTTTGTTGAGATTCGGCGTCTAATGTTATCAAATTTAAGCAATATCATAATTCATACATTTTTTTCCCATCATGTTGCTGAATTTGCCTCCATTACTGTTTATTATACACTTTTGTCATATTTGAGAACCGGTGTAATGTCCAAAAGGATCCATTTATGCAGCCTACGAAGAAAAGTTCTACTAAAGAACTGCTAGGGCGAAATAAATAGCTAAGATTCAAGCCAAAATTTGACAGACTGCATCACTTTCAACACGAACACGATTTACTAATCCATCCATCCATCCATCCTTCCATCCATCCATCCATCCATCCGTCCATCCATCCTTCCATCCATCCATCCATCCATCCATCCATCCATCCATCCATCCATCCATCCATCCATCCATCAGTCCATCCATCCATCCATCCATCCATCCATCCAGCCAGCCAGCCAGCCAGCCATCCAGCCATCCAGCCATTCAGCCATTCATCCATCCATCCATCCATCCATCCATCCCTTAATTCATTCATTCATTCATTCATTCGTTGATCCAGTGATCCATCCAGCCACCTCGCCATTTAACCATCCATCTATATTTGAAATAGATACAATGACAGGCAAACACACAGATACATAAACACAAACGCATATTCACTTAGCGATAGGGAAGAGATATATCCAAACAAAACAAAACAGAGGAAACAACACACCCATACGCGTTTAAATATATTGGTAATTGAAGAAACAAAGTCACAAAAGTTAAAGAGAAGAATACTAAAAAGAGAAAGAAAACGAACGAATTTTGTATTAACTGATACCATAGTACAAGTCTATAGCTAGATCTATATGAGAGACTTTCGACGTTCCAGAGACTTTCGACATTCCATCGGTTTTCAGCTGCTATCGCCATTCCTATCCTTATCCATGCCTATACTCCAGTGTGCCTGATCTATAGGTGTCTTCTAATTAATGTGCGGTGAAATCAGATCAATGAGTATTATTCTTTAATGATTTACTTGTTTAATTGATCTACTTCTTATTTTAACAAATCATTCTCTCTTCCATTGTTGATGCCAAAATGATTTATCTGATTAAAGTTTTGTTCCGGGCCATGACCACGTACAATGTGTGGTTATTCAATGATTTGATTGATTGGTTGATTGATTGGTAGATTGGATGGGTGGATTGCTTAATTGCTTGCTTAGTTGACTGAGTGACTGAGTGATCGATTGATTGATTGATTGATTAATTGATTGATTCATTCTTTTTTTCATTCACTCATTCATTCATTCATTCATGCACTTAAAATTATTCATTCATGCATTCATTTACTTGAATGTATCTATTTCCTCATCATTAATTAAGCTGTTAATTTTTCTTTCTTTCCTCTTTCTTTCTTAATTTATTCATTTATTTATTCATTCCGGCGAGAAGACAACCAAATATGAGTCAAAGAATTATTATTCTGTATCTTTGTTTATTACATGTATTCTGCTCTGCTTTCATTCTTTTCCTTATGGGCATAATTTGACAATATCTGAAAACAGTTTTGTGCTAGTTGTATTATTTGTCCCGAGGCGGAAAAAAAATAGAAACAGATATGGCAAAAAGAGAAATGGGGGATTTAGGCATATGAGATAAAAGATAAAGCAGAAAAAAGGTTCTTATCAGTTCATTGATTAATATCAACCAATCAGGGTGGTGAATGAAAGGTGTTTGCTCCACCCTCTGCATAGATTTGCAACTCGTTTTATCGATTTCACTGGTGAAAAATTAAGTGTGTTTGAGCACTGCACGACTTCTTAGCGAGACAACTGCCTCCAGGGGGTTGAAAGACCTAAATAGAACCTAACGTAACTACTTCTGACTGTACTGGATGAGAGATCGTTTTGACTAGCCATAATCCTTCCCATTGCCAGACATAAGAGGTGTTGAGCGAGCAGTACATAGAAGAAAAAAAATCACTTCTACATCTTGTCATTCAAAAAGTGATCACCAAAAATTTCGATAAAATTATAACAATTACATGTTCTTTTACACTTCAAAAAAAAGTTTCATGATTTATGTCTCAAGCAATGGATGCAAAATTGATTTTTTTTCTTCTTTACTGTGCTTGTTCAACACCCCCCCCCCCTCTCCCTTATCTCCGGCCAAGGGAAGTAATAGGGCTGGTCTCCCGTTAGACTTACTATAATTATCATCGTGTGTGCCAGTGTTTGTGGACTGCCCCTACATCTGTCTATCTTCGTGGCTGTCTATTTACCAACCTGCCTGGTTATCTATATAGCTGAATGGCTAGAAAACTCACTGCCAGATTATCTACCACTGGTCTCATGCTGTCTATTTGTCTGTCACTGTCTATCTGTCTGTTAGGCTGCCTATCTGCATGTCTACTTGCTTGTTTGTCTGTTTGTCTGCCGACATGAGAGCCCGCCTTTATTATGTCCGTAAAATATCTAGTCATTCACGCTTTGCTCTCTTAGTTTTGACATTACGAAAAGATTTTTGCACAGTTTTCCTCTTCACACTTTTCAAAGCAATTCTATCATAAAAAGAAGAAAATAAAAGCAACTGGCAGATCTTTTCTATATCATGATGTTCGTTTTTCACAACAAAGTGAAATATAACAATTAGCTATTTGAGATGAAATCACGACATCCTTCTGGGGGGGGG
>JBCEWB011010692.1:0-14994 GCA_039654565.1 Peronia peronii | reverse complement strand
AACAACAACAACAACAACAACAACAACAACAACAACAACAACAACAACAACAACAACAACAAAACAACAACAACAACGACAACAACAACAACAACTACAACAAACAAATCAACAGCAACAACATCATCAAAAACAAAATCAACAACAGCAAACCACCAACAAAAAACAGCAACATAACAACAACAACATTGTTTTTACTGCAATCGAATACTGATTCTCGACGGCTTACGAATATTATATCCGTGGACACGCACAGGCCCGGATACGAGAATGTCCACACCACAATTCCGCTCCTGTAAAGTTTCCTCTAGTCCAACATTATCGGCTTAATATTGGATAAAACCTGAGAGCTAACTTTCGTAGCCCCGGTTTCCTGCGACAAGCTCTGATATTTTTGTTTTCGCAAATAATAGCAAGAAAGCAACCGTTGATAACGGAGGAAGAGACTGACTTAAACAGCCAAATGTAGAGATAAATAGTTCTGATTTTGAACATAAAACAAGAGATGAAAACAGATCTGGAATCTCAGGTAGGAGTGATGATAGTGACCAATCTCGTCTCTGGCAAACTTACATCTAGATCTACAGAAACAATCCGAGTTAGATCTAGACCCAGTACCAGGCCAAGAAATACAGCAGGAGGAAGGCAGCGTATCTGTGGCAGAAATACAGGTGAAGCAAGATCCAGATCTAAATTTTCCTGTTGATGACAACAGTGGATGGATTCAACCAAATCCACTCTATGAAGATGTACACAAGTAAGAATGTTTAACAGAATGTAGTGAAAATAGGGGGAGTGCCTGAAGGCAGCTCAGGTTGGAAGAAATGCCTAGAGAGACAACTCAGGCAGCATAGAATAATAACATGTTCCACGGCGTTACATTAATTATTTCAATGGAGAACAGTAATAAGTTATAGCACCACCACATTGAACCACGGGCAGTGTGAGATTTATTCTTCTCGTGACAAGGCAGATTGCATACTGGGCATCCATCAGTACTTTTCATTCACTTAAATAACTGGCATTGTTTGGTGACAATAACGAACGGTGTCATAAAATCCGTACAAAGCGAGGGGGAGTATCAGCACGGTAATTAGTGGCATTCATGAACTGTGGCTGTACTATAAATCCAGATCTACGGTTGTCCTGAGAGCCAGATTATGAAGTACAGAATTAGTTACCGGGTTAATACCGTTCATCTCTTTCTGTTGGATTTCAGCTCAATTGCCATGCCTTCCCTAACCAATGGCAATATAAGATGCTTTAACAACTACAACAACAGGCTGCGTTTATTACTATCCGTTTAATGTCAGCCTTAAGAATGGTCTCCACATTCGAATTTCTTGTGTTGGTTTGGCTGAATGATTGAGTAGTCTGTTAGCTATGACCAGTTGATTGTTTCAGATGGTTAGTTAGTTGTTTGGTTAGTTACTTGTTTGGTAAGGTGGTTGGTTGATTGTTTGATTGTTTGTTGGTTGTCTATTGGCTGATTGACTGATTTGTTGGTGTTAGTTAATTTGCTTGCTTGGTTATTTGGCTCGTACGTTGATTGTGGGTCGGTTTATTGATTAGCTGCTTGTGGGTGGCGAATTGATTGGCTGGATGGTTGGATGGTTGGTTGGTTGGTTGCTTGGTTGGTTGGCTATTGTTCAGCACAAACAGGGTGGCAGTTTGGATGACTGAGAGTTACACATGATAGCCATGGTACAGTTCATTTGACAAATTATGTTGGATGTCTACAGGAATATTGTTTTGAAATTTAGAAATTCAGAACTGTTGTATTTCAGATATACCGATGTAATAATTGAATTTAACTTTCTTAAGATAATATCAACTACAACAACAAAATAAAATAAAGTATGAGATAGTCTTTTTTTCTTCTTTATGTTATTGAGATAGTCTGCCTCAGGATGTTCTTTCATTAAGCTGGTAAAGCAAAGTCAACGCCTCTCAAGTGTGTATATTTGTCCGAGATAGCAACATTTTTGATTCACGTCTTTGTTTCAGTTAATCATTCAAGATAAGATAAGACAATAAGAAGGTAAGTTAAATCTATTTGTCATTGAAAACGAATTCAATTTTTGAATTTGATGAAGCACAGTACACAAGCAAGATACATTCACACTCACATGTACATTAAAATTATAGAAAGAAGTGTCACGAAAATCATCAGAATATAACGAACTCAAGGAATGAATTTCTATAAAGTTTCGATAAGCACAACAGAAACTATTTTCTTTCACAGTATTTCAATTGATTATAACGTGGCTGCATAGTCATCCTAAATTGTTTTAATGTACACCTTTCCTGACATAGGGCATCGATATACCCATGGTTTGCTGTAACAATATTTTATTCTTCTTGATACATCCATTTAGTGTCCAATTAGTTTGTCATCCTCATCGTTATTTGTACGTTTCAAAAAGGTTGATATAGTACAACTAGAATCGGAGCTTGCTGGATGTGCCCGATAGACCACTCATGCCAGTGCAGACGATCTGGGGCATGCGCATCGGAGGTCAATGTCTATCACATTAGTAATTTACTCCGATCGATTCAAATTACGCTACCGGTCTTTAAATGTTTACGCTCTGAAAAAAAGAACAAATATAAATTCTCTTTTTTCACTCTTCCTAACTAAGCCATATTTTATAAGAATTTTCGATGGTGTCGGGCACAAATGGGCCAGGTCCGAGTTGTTTTCAAACCTCGATTTTCGACTAATATGTTGTATTCTTTTATCTTAATTTCTTTCACTGAAATTGTTTTGAAAAAAAAAAAAAGGAAAGCTACGAAGTCGCTATCTCTAGATCTAACACTACTGACATTAGGTTTAAGCACAGCTAAAGGAGAAATTATTAATTAATGTACATAGATTTCTTGTTTGTGAACCAGGTTTGTCTTCATGGCTGAATGAAAGATTCTGAATGTTGCCTACTGCTCAAAGGTTGATAATCACAAGAATGATATTATCTGATATCACTGCCTTCCTTTGTTATCGTTATTGTGCATTATTATGTTGGTGGTGCGACTAGAAGAAGCTACCTCTTGATGACTCTGTTTGGATCTATTTCTGATGTGCCTCTAGACAGAAAAGAATACCCTCAACCAGCGAAAGTATCGACCAAACAATCAATCAACTGATCAGTAATGGTAAATTAAGAGACCATAGAGCAACTAGAATCAGGATTAACTTATGTCGGCCCCCCACCTGCCGTTTTCATGGGGCAGAATTGCTTATTCATAGTAATGCATCAAGCAAGAAGTTTTATTGTCAGATGCTGTGAAATTATGAGATTTGTGCACTTGCATGCTCTTGTGTGGCCCTCTGGGTGATACCTTTCTATTAGTGACTTCATTATGCATCGGCAGGAGATGAACCAACAGACCTCTAGATCAGTGGTTCCCCACTTTCTTGCACTCGCGACCCTTACCCAAAAGCTTGAAATCCACTCGACCCCATACTACTAGCAGCTTGATTTACATTTTATGTTAGCTCTGTGTGACTACACTTGCAGACACACATATACATTCGCACAGATACAAACACTCACAGGTATGCATACAGACACCCTCAATGTCATCTAACGACATCGAACCGTTGAAACACCCATATTGTTTTTAAACTGAAAAAAAAATGTGTAAGAGCATAAGAAAAACTGTAATTGATGAATTGACAATAATTTCATCCCAAACCATTTCTAGCAAGGTCACGCAACCTCCCACCAAGACTTCGTGAATCCCAAGGGAGTCGCGACCCACCGATGGGAACTCCTGCTCTAGATCAGCGTCACCTCGCCCCACCTCTCCTTCATATATCCGTACATTTATCTCATTGGTGATTTGTCATGAGTTCGGAGATGTTTATCTTCATAGTGCATGCTATTCCCTGATAAAGAGAATTATGTCGCTGGGGACACTGAGGGCTAATTAGCACTGACACCGTCAACATGGTTCCTGCGGGAATATGTACATATATGTATTTATAGAGAGATTAAACATTATATATACTGTACACACTCCTACATATACATTTAATTTAGATTGATCAGGCACCTGGCCTTGGAGCTTTCCGATTTCTGACAGAAAAAAAAAAATGCTTGTGCTCTCTTTCTAGAATGTACACAAAGAGATTCTATTTTACATTCATAACAATTTCACATGAAACGATAAAAGAGCTTCCACTATTAGATCTAGTAGCCCCTTGCGGTGGATGTAGCATGTGGACAAAATATTGCACTACATGTAGTTTTATTAAACTTCTCTAAGAAAAGGGCTCAGTAATAGTCTTACTCTTAGATTAAAAAGAATTCGGTTGGGTTAAAATAGTTCAAGGAGCAGCACACAATCGGCAAAACATAATTATGTATATTTCGAAGCAAATTATTCAGAGAAACATGGTTCAAAGAGATTAAATTTCCTCTGGGATTACAGAGTATAACTATATCAGTCAGAGCTTTCATACACCTGTAGTGGTATTCCTTATTTCAAAACGGGTGAACTTGTATTTCTGGGAGATATTGTCAATAATTTCCTTCTTTTTCAGGGAGGTAATCAGCTTTGAAATTTAGGCATTGCTCATAACTAAATCGTAACGTTAAAACTTCAATTCGTGTTCTAGTTTTTATAATAGAATAATAACACTTAGTAGTCATACACGTAGAATTATTATTTTACAAGTATATTGGTAGCATTCAATGGAATGTTTTCAAACTGAGGTAGCTGTTTACTGCTTTACCTGATAAGCAATCGGTCTCAGCAGTTCTATATAAGGACAAGTTGCAATCTGACCTATATCACATAATGTAATTCATGGCCCCACGATATTAGCTGTGAGTAGCAGTGCCAAATACAGCCACACACGCAGTCATTTCTTCATCTTCATCGTTATCATCATCGTTTTAAACTCAGTGTAGCTTGAGCATTCTGTAGACGATCTCTACGCGCATTTGTAATGTGTTTTCTTTTGGATTTCCTGACCAGTCTGTCGTGTCTTTTTTGCAGATTCGATCCCAGATCTCCAAGTATTTCTTGGATCTTACTTCTCGTGAGTTCCAAGTTAGGCTTCTGCTGACGATGCTGGCCTGTGATGTTACTGACGATGTGATCAGATCATCGCCCTGTATCTCTTCACAGGTGGATTCTGATTTGTTGCCATCAGTATGTCATATCATTAAGTTTTACGTAAACCGATGTATTAGTGCTTTGCTTCAGCTGTTACCTCATGTCTGATTTTTAGAATCCTCAGTCACGAGCCTCTCGCAACAGCAAGCCTGAGAAATATCAAGGTTTGTTCTTGCCAGCTATGGATTCCTCGTTCTCTATCTTTAGGTCAAGGTCATTGATGTCAATGGCTTTTTTCCCAACATTCGCATTGGTCGAGTGTTCACTCTCACGGTCTGTGCTGTTCTTATGTTTACCTGGACGGACGGCTGATGCTAGTTTGCTCAAAATGCTGCAGATACCTCTCTTCTGTTGCTCCGAAGATGAGGTTGGGCTCAGGGGTTTCAGACCGAAGCTGTGGCGGTAGAGATTCCAAACTCGTAGGTTGCAGATGTAGGAGACAAAGATGAATACGCCCTGGAGACCGTTCAGAACGATGGCGATAAACCTGTGTGCCCAGCAAAAACAAATATACCACAACGGAACTGGGCAGCCAATGTATAAACAATCAAAACGAACCAATAATAATAATAATAATAATAGTAATAGTAATAGTAATATAATAATAATAATAATAATAATAAAATCTAACATCAGAACAAACAAGAAGACATAAATCCTTAAAAACATACAAACGGAACAAACAACCAAATGAGGCAGACATACATTTACACAAAAGGAATGATAAAAGAATAAACAAGGCTGCAAAAAGCTCGCTAAGTACTTGTAGGTAAGAAAAAACTTAGAAGGCAATCTATTAATTCTGAAGTCAGGTATAAAAAAAATCAGAGCAAAATGATGTGTCACTTCGGCGACTCATGTTATCACTATGTTTGATTTTCTGTCTTATTTTTAGTTCTGTACTTAATTGTTACTTTGTTTTTCATACTCACTCGCCCTTTGAGAATTTGGCTGAACTTTAAAGTTAGCAGTGCGCTATTTGCGAAAATAAAGAAAGTCTCTTTTAAGAGTGAACTTGGTCAGTTTGGTTCAGTGTAACTTTTCACACATTTGGATTGGATTCTTACCTTTAGCTATGTTCATACCATACTGAGGACCTACCTTAACTGATCGTTGTCCGAGGCTTCAGCTATTATAAAGATGGTCCAGAAAGAGCCCGTAATTGTCGAGAGTTTGATGTAGACGTACAGATACTGGCGGTCGTCAAGGAAATCGTGAGACTGTAACTTGCGCACATTATGAATCTTGACCACAGTGACGATGAAGAAAGTTGTGTTGCACACAATAACCACAGCCAAGGGCAGAATCATTGACACTCCTAACACACAAGAAGAGAAAGTTTCATCTCAAACGTAAAGATTTTGCTTGTCAAGATGAAAAAAAAGTGTGTGTTTGTATATGTGTGTGTATGTGTGTGTGTGTGAGTGGAGTAACGCATGCATCAAACTACACATCATCACTATCTGTGTTTTTCAAAGTGAAAAATTAGATACTTTTCCTCACTCATGTTTCCCAAGCTGGTTGATAGATGTCTCAAGTATGCAGTCATGTGTGGCAAAGAAAATGTTTACATGTACTTCTCTGTTATGTGGTGTATTTCTTTCAATATAAACATAGATAAAAACAAACAAACAAAAACAAAAGCAAACAAACAAACAACAACAACAACAACAAAAAATAAAACAACAAAACAAAAATCAAAGCATCATCGACAATGAAAACAAGCAGGAGACTGCGTTATAATATGGTATCTTTTTTTAAGGTGGGGGGGGGGGGGGAGGGTTACTCTGTGTTGTTAGGTTGTTATTCTATTAAGATTCTGTCGATGAATTTCATTGAAAATACAGCAGTGTTACAATTATCACCGTCACAGGCTCAGGCTGTGCTGCTACCCTTATCTCTAATGTTTTATGAGCATGAGTTTCATGAAACAAGCATGCTATAGAAGACAAAAGATCACCTTTGTTTTCTGTTTTTGAAACATTCGAGGAAAAAAAAAAAGATGGGAAGAAAATCGTTCGAGTTATGAAAATCTTTACATTATAACATTTTCAGAATATTTCTTTAAAAAGAGCAAGTGGAAAAATTTGCCCCCATTTACCTTTTTTTGTTTTTTGTTACATATGCCTAGAGAAGGGAGGTAATTTGACTGACAAAGACCACATCCATTTAGAGAGATAATTCATAGATACTTGATAATTGTGAGAATAAATGTCCCTTACCCACAAGTAAATTAGAATCCAGGTAACACGCCCTGTCACCATAGCCAATCTCCGCTGTTTCTGAGCTCAAGTAGGAAGTCACCACGACGGTGACAATGACCAGAGCCGGAGTCAGCACTGACGTCATCACCCTCTTCAGGAGTTGCAGCCTTTCCGAGCGAGCGGTCGAGTGCGAGTTACGAGTTTTGGCAGTGAACACTCGGAACATGTGGAAACAGCAGATGAGGCTCCAGCAAAACATACCCAGCCACATAAAGTGGGTCAGTATGCCAAGGACGGTGCACGGTAGACTTGGGCCATTCCTAGAAACAAAGAGACACGTAACAAAAAGAAAACCAAAACCAACCAAATAGTCTCATAGTTTGATTAATATTTAGTGAGAAGTTTCATACATTCGTCATATAAGTTGAAAAAAGAAAAAAAAAAACAACAAAGGAATTAAAACAAGAAAAACACATATTCAGCCAAACACTTTACTTCAATGCAAATGAAAATGAGAGAATGAAAACAAACATACGGTCAACTATAATTCAGAAATGTATTCATGCCTTGACAAATATCATCATTCTGTGTCATCTCTTTCGAGGTCGACCTTGAAATGACTCGCCATCTCTCTTTATCCTCTATTCTTCTGGTGCATTCCTCCAAAGATAGTTTCGTCCAGACCTTAATCTCATCCGTCCACATTTTCCGCTGTCTATCTCTCGTTCGTTTTCCCTCGATCTTCCATTCCAGTATACCCTTACAGATGGTGTTGTGTCGTTTGATGTGACCAAAATGTTGTAATTTCCTTTTTTGAATTGTTGTCAGTTATGTAGGTTTGCCATTAAGCATAGTACAAACATCCTTGTTGGACTTTCTCTCAGTCCAACTAATCCCTCCATACGTCTGAATGTCCACATCTCAAAAGACTCTATTTCATCCTCCAGACTTTTGTTTAGAGTTCAAGTCTCTGACCCACACAGCAAGGCTGAATATATATATAGCACTTCACAAGTCTCAGTCTCAACTCGAAGGAGATGTGTTTAGATGTTAACACTGACTTCATGGATCTGAAACACGATTTTGCTATTCCAATACGCGCTCTTATTTCTTCACAACGTTTTCCATCTTCTGGAGTCTGCTAGCCTAAGTATATAAATTTTGCCACCTGTTCCAGTTCTTTACCATCAATCTCTATGTTTTTCTTTATTCCTACATTTTTTGGACATGATCATTACTTTTGTTTTCTTGATATTCATATCTAGTCCATTTATTTCATTGTTTTTCTTTACTGTGTTGACTAGATTCTGTAGGTCGTCCTGACTATTGGTGAACAGTACTATGTCATCTGCGTATCTCAGATTATCGATGTTTCTGCCACTGATATTGATTCCATTCATTTCTTTACTTTCATGAAATATAAATTCTGTATAGATGTTGAAAAGATATGGTGAAAGAACACATCCCTGTTTGACACCTCGTTTAATGGGAGTGTATGGTGACGCTCATTTTGTATTCTGATTGCAGCTTTCTGGTGTCAGTATAGATTTCCAATGATCCTTATGTCCTTTCCATCAATTCCCATTTTTTTCCAGACATCCGATCATCTGTGCATGGTGTACACTATCAAAAGCCTTTGGGTAGTCGATGAAATATGCATACACATTGTGTTGGCTTGCTATACTTTTCTGTGTTATGGGGCTTAGACAAAATATTCCTTCTCTTGTTCCGTTTCCCGCTCTGTTCTCCTTCTTCATTGTTGATGTTATGCTTGATGCGCACCAGGATTACTCTCAGCAGTAGTTTGGTAACATGTTGCATGAGGCTTATTTTTCGAAAATCTGGACATTCACTGGTCTTTACTTTCTTTGGTAGCGTGATCTTGCTAGTTTTTCCGGTATGTGCCCTGATTCGGAGATCTTGTTGAAAAGTTCAGTTAGTGTGTTAACGCTGCAATCTCCTAAAAATTTCAGCATTGCAATTGTGATTCGTCTTCTCCTTCTGCTTTGCCTCTTTGATCTTTGTAATTGCTTGTTGTACTTCTGTTTTCATTATAGGTGGTCCGTTGTTATCCTTTGGTGTTAGTATCAGAGGTCTGTCATCTTCAAAAAGTTCTCCAATGTATTGACTCCATCGATTCAAGACGTCTGTTTTCAAAAACAATAATTCTCATTCTTTGCTTTTGATGCATCTGTTTGTGGTATTTCTTTTAATTTTTCCAGACAGTTCTCTTATGTGTTTGTGCATTTGTTTTGGGTTATTTTGAGCTTCTGCTTTTTCCATGTTGTTACATTTTTTTTCCGTATCCAATCTTCCTTGGCTCTTTTACATTTTTGTTGAACATCTTGTGTAATTGTGAGTTCAGATTTGTGATTTTATTGGCCTTTTTGTGACATAAGCTCTAGCAGCTAGGATTTCTACGGTCATCCATGGTTGTTTAGCTTCTTTTTTTTTTTTTGTTTTTGTTTGGGGATGCATTCATTTCCATGCCTGATACTATCCCGCATGCATTCCCATCTGACGTCAATCTGTTCACGTTCATTTTCATATCTGATTGTGTATTGCATTAAAGATTCATTTAGGAGTATATGGAATTTATTTTTGACCTCCACCCTGTACTTCTCCTGTTTTCTGATGTCGATTTTAGTTTTCCTGTGTCTACATGATTTCTGTTGTCTTTAACTACTTCGATTTTCTTTAGCCTTATTTTCATTCTTGCCACAAGTGGAATATGGTCTGAATTTACATCTGCTCCAGGGTATGTTTTGCATTTCTTTATGCTCTTACGGAACGGAACCTATTCCGAATCAGAAAGTAATCAGTTTGATTTCTTTTTATGTCACCTGGGCTTTTCCAACTGTATAACCTTCTTGGGCGTTTTGAAAGACAGTGCTGGCAACTATAAGGTCATTTTTTTTTCAAAATTGGATCAGTCTTTCACCACGTTCGTTTTACTTATCATTCCAAAACTATCTACTACATCGTCATGTTTCTTGTTTCCCATTTTGGCACTGAAATCCCCCAAAACAATCAAAACTTCTGTGGACGACCTCCCTGACGATTTTTTGCACTTCTTCTTGACAAATATATTGAGCAAAAAAGAACAAACACACGAACAAACAACAAAAGCAAAACAAGAATAACAACAACAACAACAACAACAACAAACAACAACAACAAACAACAACAACAACAACAACAACACAACGACCACAACAAAAAAGCAAACTTGACGTTTGGAGACCATCACTAAGTAAGGATTTGCTTTGGCAGGAAGAAACTTACACATGGGAAGCCGTAAGTAAGAAAGCCTGGGCTAAAAAAAGACTGGCACACAGAAACATATTGTTCTTCCCAGCAACACTGCGCAGGACGGAGAACCGGAAATACGTCAGTAAAGTCACGGCCAAGCAAAGCATTGACGCACTCATGCAGATCAGAGTGAGGACGTACTGGGCAAATGTTGACTCGTCCACCTGAGATTCAAACTTGACCCTCCTATAAAAAGCCAGTTTATTTTGTTTCTCAATCTCCAGCACTTTTTGATTCAGTAAGTCGATACAGATTTGTAAAGTTCCATCGCTATCAATGTTCAGCTGATTAAAATCATCCAGTTCTGAAAAAGCCACATTTGTTACCTGCAAATCCAATGTTATAGAAGCGGTAGGTGGGATACTTTTGTCATACCAGGTCACAGTGTATTTGGATTCATCAAAGCTAACGTAACTGCAACTAAGCAGATTTGTCACATTCAAGAACAGATTCATAACTTTTAATATCAAATCCCTATCAGACAGTTCCCTTTTATAAGCTCTACCTGCCCCAGTCACAATTGTTTGATGTTCTTCCGTGAATCTGTAATCGTAAGGCAAGCTCAGGGCCGTCATCATCACCGATGGGTTCATAGTCACCTCTCTCCCATTGGCGATTTCAAAGTTTATACGTCTGTTGAAGAGGTCCAGTAGGAAGTCGTTTTCAAACTCATCGCGTGAGAAGTTTCTACTGGCCACGATTGAACCTGCTACCCAATAATTAGGACTGCACGAATCTGGTAAAGAACAAGGGGTTGATGGGCTTGGTATGTCACCACTCGGCTTGCCTGGAGTCACCTTCATTATCTGACGGAAGTCCAGCTCGTAGTACTCAGTCACTCCATCCACTGCACGGAGTCCCTGTAAAAACTTAAAACAAAAAGAGGCGGAAGAAGATTTTGTAAACCGAGTGGATTTCATCCTGAGTTTATTTCTAAGATTTTCTTTGACAAACGATTTGGTCTGTTCAACCATCTATAGGAAAATCGTCCGACACAAACACACCAGTCCCTATTTATAAATACTTAAGGGTTCATATGTGGTCATGGTTTCATATGTTTTTTTTTCTGTAACATTTTTTTTTCATGCCCCCTGTTCATCATTTATTATGTTCTTTTTACATATAAGCGAGGGAATAACGAATGAGTGAAAGAGTGGGAGAGTGACACGAAAGAGAAAAAGAAAGAGAAAGATGAGAGAAAGGAAGAATGGGGCAAAATAAAAAAAATGAAGGAAAGAGGTGTACTAAGAGAAAATGATAGAGCAGAAACGGAGATTGTGGGAGAAAAGCCAGAAAGGAGAGAGAACGTGCCATAATTTGAAGGCATGTGAACATTCACAGCAGTTAGTGTATTTTTTTCTTTCTAGAAATACTGGTAGAGAACCCGTGATCCTTATGTGGGTGGGTGGGGGGGGGGGGGGGATTGAATAATGATATAAAGCTTCAGACAAACCGACATAGTCCTGTAACTCAACGTGTATGGCGCACTTCGATGTTGTCACTTTAGATAATTAAATTGATCGTTACTAACATCCCGTATTATCTGTTTGTCTTGTTTCTGTTTGTTTATGAATAATAATAATATGTAAGCCCCCTCCTCCCCTCCTCAAATTTTGTGTCGAGCCTGAAAATCTATTAGAAACATAGGTCTATGAAATTTTACATGCTGATTGGGTTAATTTCCCTTCAATGTCTTTTGCCTTTTATGTCTTAAGTGAATTCATAATTTAAGAGATGTGAAACAAACAAAATTTAATTATATACTTCCTGGTATGCATCAAGGCCAAAACGATAACATTTTTAATTCACCATTATGGATCCAAGAAAGATGACCAGTGTACCGTCTGGAAATGTACCTTATGTGGCTAGCAATAATTCTATAAAATGTTTATAAATGTCTACATAAGCCACGCTATTTTCAGATCACATGTTTATTAAATCAAGTTTTATGTTTACAGAAAATTTGTTGGCATAATTAATTATCGACATCCCTCTCCTTGACTTATACTAAATATTTGAATGGCCAGAGCGAAAAAAAAATGCGTGTTCCCGTTTAAATGATGCTTAGTACTGTTGTTGATGGCAAACCTATCGTAATGATTTTAGACGAATGGATGATATGTATAACTGTAGTGTGGAAAACAGAAAATTTTAAAACGTCATTCTGTTGTGACTCTGGATATGCTACTAACGCTACCTTGTTTTACTAGATGAATTATTCATTTATCGAAAAAAAGACAAACAAACAGAAAGCACTTTTTTTCTGGGTAACGGTCAACTGAACAATTCAAACTACCAACAGTGTCCAACCTTGCCGACATGCCATACAGTTTAAGCTGCAAGAAATGTAGGGTTGCTACAATGACCTATTGCCAAATAAGGGCTGCTGAAATCTATTATGAAACTTTTCATTGCGCGGTGTCACCTTCAACAGACTGTATCTTCGAAACTACGGTGTAGTTTACTGAGGTAAGTTCTTTTTTTCGGCAAATTTCTTGCTAAATATGAAAAAATCTATTTTGACTTTCTCAGTCTAAAATCAGTTTCATAGATAAATAGACAGGAAAGCGCGATTCAAAGCAAAGTGTTGT
Source organism: Peronia peronii (assembly GCA_039654565.1). Taxonomy (NCBI): domain Eukaryota; kingdom Metazoa; phylum Mollusca; class Gastropoda; order Systellommatophora; family Onchidiidae; genus Peronia; species Peronia peronii. The sequence continues at coordinate 1,763 of JBCEWB011010692.1, read as the reverse complement.
TTACCTTAGGGTATCAGTGCTTATCCCACTCCTATAAAATATTCATACAACTTACGGATGTTTGTCGAAAATGTTAAAAGGTGTCGGGAATCTACCTGAATAAAAAGAAACTATGTATTCATTATTTGCCACTTGCCATGAATTTTGCGATTCACTTTCTAGGAAAAACGTAAGTAAGCCTGACGTTTTTAAGAGCACATCATGTTCTTCGTGTCTGCCTTTTGGTAAATTTCACCAAAGAATAAAGAGCTTTCACCTGCCCTACAGCATCTGAATTAGAAATCCATCATTTACTTGCTTTCTGTCATATTTTATAACCCCGCTCTTCGATAACTTTATTACATGATTTATTTTTTCACCTAATATATGATTTTCCAATTCAATTGTCTAAAGAAAAAATAGTTTTTTTCTTAAACCAGTTGCTCTAAAAGAACATGTATGCATGGTTTTGCTGAGCCTTTTTTAAAAAAAATATATTATTCACTACATGATTAGAGAGGGCTGCAAAATGTTGCTATAAGATTTTCTCTTATTTGGGAGTGGGTCATATTTCAAATATTGACCAAGGAATGCTGTGGATATAATAATATCGATGAGAACCCGCAAAAATGTTCGCCTTGGCAATTCAACGTTATCAGTTTCGGTGAATCGTGTTGACTCCTAATATAACTAAGGTTGAACGTTTTGTCAGTTTGCATAGTCCAAAGATAAAACTCATCAACATTTTTTAAAGCATTTATAATCATTCAATGGCATCACTGCTAGTCACGGCTGGGGATATTTCTAGAAGGTAGTTTTTGGATCCTTTGAGGTGAATTAAAAATGTCATTGTTTCGGCTTCGATGCATGGGGGAGGGGAGGGGGAGGGGGGGGGGGGCGGAAGCAACTGAGTTTGTTCTTATGCACACTTCTTACAATTTCGAATTTATCGAGAGCTGAAATTCAGAAGGCACTGACAGACAATTAGCCCCTTATCAGCATGTAAAATTTCATGGACAAGTACCTGTCTCAGTAAAGTCTTCAGACTTGGCACAAAGTTTGATGAGTGTTTATTAATATTATTATTTCATTAACTGGACACTGGCATGGGCAAACTAACTGAATGTATGAGACCCAAAACAATCTGACGATAGACAAAAAACAGATTGGCGGACAGATAGGAAGACAAATAGACAAACAGATCAAACAAACGACAACAATAAAAAGCCAGAACCTTTTTCATGAAATTGAAAAGTGCCCCAGCCAGGTTACTGTTGTTGGATCCCAAAGTGACATTCCCACCTGGAATGTACCATAACTGTAAATTGTAGCCAAGACCCACTATAGTAGGCAGCGCAGTGAAACAGGTGGTTCCATTGGGAAGTTTACCAGGACTACACTGAAGGGTTAGACAATCTCCCTATAAGATAAAAAGAAAAAAAAACAAGCACAAGAATATTAATCGTCAATTTTACACAGAACAGGTCCCGTCCTCTTTACGAGACATACCCCCTGCACTAAATTCACTCGTTTAAAGAATCGAACACAACGGGCAGAATTCATTTACACGATCATTCACTCTCACAATATATTGAAATACATAAAATTAATAGCATGTTAACTACGCCTGGAAAATTTAAAAACATAATGAAAAAAAATAGAAAAGTAATAGCATCAACAACAACAGCCAAAACAACAACAACAACAGCCAAAACAACAACAACAACAACAACAACAACAACAACAACAACAACAACAACAACAACAACAACAACAACAACAAC
>JBCEWB011010581.1:0-10330 GCA_039654565.1 Peronia peronii | reverse complement strand
TGTTGTTGCTGTTGTTGTTGTTGTTGTCGTCGTCGTCGTTGTTGTCGTCGTCGATATTTTTTTTCTGGCAAAAATGCATACATTGCATGTGAATAGAGAAAATCTTCAAAGAGAGGGCTTTGTGGTGATTGACAGAAAGGTAGACCGACATTCAATCACTTTCTAACGATGGTTTTATCGTACCTGAAACCTAAACCCACTCATTCTTCCTGGACATGCATGCACACAGGTTTCTTGGTAAGTTTAATAACTTCATTCCTCTAATTAGAACAGGCTGATACACCACCCTTAGACATGCCCACAGACAGACATTTCCGGTCATTCATTACATTCACTGTCTTCGTACAACCAACAGACAGACATTTCTGGTAATTAACCATGATAACTAGAATAGGCAGAGTCACTGTCTTGGGCAAATGCCACAGAGACATATCTGGCAAACGCATTTCAAGCAATAAAATAAGTAGACTCACAATCTCTGAACACGCCGACAAACAGACATTAATTAGAGTAAAGCACTGTGAGATTTAGTATAGACAAACCAACTACCCTTGCTCATGTCGACAGAGATTTCTGATTATTCACTATGACAATTAGAAAAGGCAAACTTTGTACAGACCACATACAGACATCCCCTAATAATTCACGATGTCAATTCGAATAGGCAGACTCACCGTTTTTGGACATGCCAACAGACTGACATTTCTGAAACCGGCAGTATGAGCACAAAGTCCGATTCAGGCCGGTGACGTCACAGTTCTTGTGGAATTTGCAGGAGAAAGAGGAGCCGTGTTTGAGGGCCCGCCGGAAAAATCCCTAGAAAAGACACGGAAAAATCCCTAGAAAAGACAAGTTATTTCTCTTTACAACAACGTATTCCTGTCACCATCGAAGTAAACGTTTCGCTGCACGAGAAAACATCTCCACAATGTATCTCTCTATAGAAATGTCTATCGAATTTTGTCTTCCTTCACAATGCCTTTCAAAAAAACAATGTTTTTTAAAAAATATTTAAGAAATCATATTCGTTAAAATTCAGCGGGGAAAAATCTTGTGTTACAGTAGTTTACATTTTTTAAAATGTCACAGCATCAACACTATTTCTAAGTTGTTAATGTTTATCTAAATTAGTGTAAAACATAAAATTAATTCTGCAGAAAAATCATCAACGACTTTTACATAACCCAATTTAAAAAAAAATAAATCCCTGAAGCCATTGGTGGTGCAAGTTATAATAAAAATAATCATAATATTAATGTGCCCCTCATACAATTTACAGATTCACAAAAACATGAAAAATTTGATAGAAATCAAGCATCTGATGGAATTTATAAGCTTACTAACACTGACTATGCGACCGGGTGGTCAAAGTAGATTCACAGGTCTATTTCGACCAGGCTTTTCTTTTCGACCGATCAAAGTGCATTGTCTCATTTAATTCGGGACATTGCATTAGACCTCGTAAACTCTAAATCTAGATTTCGTTCAATGTTTAAATTTCTCACAAATGATGAGGAAGAAAAGGGGGGGGGGGGGACGACAAAACAATGAACAGATTTATGGAAACTATACACTTGCTGCTTTTGATTTTGATCCTTAAATTTGGAATATACCTCCAATCACCGTTTGGTCTTCAACTCCTGATAGTAGTGATAGGAAGCCAAGCCTTTGTATGTTTTCAAACATTCTGTCATGCACTTCGATCATGTATGAATCCAGCCTTTAGCAGTTAGATTTTAAACAATCTTCCTTTTGTTCTATAGCTTTATTAAAGAAAGAGTAGGGTTTTGTGTGTGTGTGTTTGTGTGTGTGTGAGTTCTGTTTATTAAATTTGACATAATGCAACGTCTAAATGTGTACGCAATGCATGTTGTGATTAGTACGGTCAATGGTTCAATATTATCTGACTTATATTACATGTTTCAAAACTCAGTCACAAATCAACAACAACAACAAAAATGAAACAAAATGAAATAAAATAAAAATAAAGTACCAAAAAATCATGTCATAAAAATTTACACTAAACTAAATATGTTACTGTATCTCCTAGAACGGAACAAAAATTTACATTCCAATATTTGGCAACGTTTACCTTGTGCAAAACAATAAAATGTTGTCCTACAGCAGATTTTGTCTTCTAAGTTGCCTCTGGTGCTGAAGTTTTATCTGAAAGAGTGGACTGTTGTGATTATTTTTCAGTGCATTCCACTACTGTCCAGGGGTGGCAAACTCAAGTCTTGCCTATGGCCGTATAAGACAATTTGACTATGTCGGCGGGCCGCATCAGTTCATAGTTTCTGGACTATGCTTAACCAACAGTGTAGATTATACAAGGGATGATTATTTATTTCCCCGGCTCTGAAGGAGTGGTTCAATTTTCATGAAATTTTCAGGGTTGGTACTTCATGTAAATTCAGTAGGATTCCCCCAAAAAGTGGGAAACTTCTGTCGCGTACTTTTAACGCTATCGTGCACCATAGCATACAATACGATCATTCCTCGTACATGACAAACATTCAGCAGCATTCAAAAGTACAAGGTAATGAAGCAGTTTGCCAAAGAAAGCTAATATTATTTTAAACAGCAACATATGCTAGCAGCCGCAGATGTGCTTGTAAAAGACCGTATGTTTGACATGCTGCATTACACTCAACATTTACCTCTTCTGGTCAGTCCATCCATCCGTGTGTACGTCTTTCTGCCTGATCGGCCGTCAGTCCGTCTGTCTGTCCAGATAAGTTACAATCACAGAATGTATCCCCTTCCGGTTCAGATTCAGCCCCCGTCTAAATGTCCCGTCATCTCCCACTTCCCAAATAAATGACCACTATAACATCACACTTTGTTTTGTCTGTGACACAGTGCTCACACCCAGAGTATGATCATTGAAGCGGATCGGAGACAGATGGTTCTAATGGGAGATGGTTGTGCCCAACCCTATTACTTCCCTTTGCCAGACACAACGGGTGCTGAACAGTGTAAAGGAGAAACACATACAAACACACACACATACATCTGCACCTTCCATAAAATACTGGCCTACATATGAAATGAAAAATTTTAAGATCATGGTATGAAGAAAATGTTTTGATCTCATTGTTACAATTTTTAAAAAGTTATGAAATTTTTTGATGATCTTTACGCTGTTTACTCAACACTTATCGTGTCTGGCAAAGGGAAGTAATAAAGCTGGTCACAACCATCTCCCATTTACAGCTTTATAGTGTTCGTTTATATTTTGGAGACGGGAGTGATGGCAGTGGTCATTTCGATGGGACTAAGACTGAAGCCGATGGATGACCGGTGCACTGTGTTTGCACACAAAACAAGAGTTATCGTGTGAAAGCTTTGCCAAGGCGAAAACTGGACAAACGAGCAGACTAGTCTAAAACTGTACTCACCTTGCAGGCTTCGCATGTGTTGGCACCGTAGTGGAACCCGGAGGCTGACTCTTTACACACTCGACATGGCGGCAGCGTTCTTAGCAACTCACTTCTATCCTTCCGCCTTGGCGGCGCTTTAGACTCTTTTTGTTCAATGATGTCTTCACTATCAGAGCTGTCTGTGCCGTCAACTGTATGATTTTGTTGGGAGTCACTTGTGCAGCACTGCTGTAGATGGCTGGATGTTCTATTCCGATGGTTACTTGTGACAGGAGAGGACTGGCAATGGTTGGCAGAGCATTGCTGTGAATGATTGGAAGTAGAACAGTTCTCACCGTGATTTGTAGTGGAAAGGTGTTGCAAATCGCCGGTACTGTTTTCCTGAATGTGACTGGCAGAACACTGCTGAAAATGGTCAGGAGAAGTTTGTGGAGATTGAAGTTCGCTTCTGTCCACTGATTGCTGCACAGATGTCAATAATGACGGCGATGAGGATGAGGATGATGATGATAATGATGTGGACTCACATGTCAAAAGCGACAAAGACTCATCGTTAGAACAAAAATCATCTTGAATGGGTGTTGATAGTGGTGGAGATGATGATGAAATGGATGCTGCCGTCGACATGTTGTTTTCCATCTCGAAGTCTAGAGCTGTTAAGTCGGACACTGTCCACCAGGCCTGGCTTGATGACGTCATCACATCTGACATTGAGGCCGCCAGGGATGATGATGATGATGCCGATGAAGGTACGGATGTCGAAGTCATGATGAAATTGGACGTGAAAATATTTGTCAGTGAAAAATCTGCCATAGAAGGAAGAAGCTGTCCCTTAAATCTGATCTACAGCTGGTGCCACGAACAACTAACACTTTTTAAAAAAAAGATAAACAATCTCGACCTTCCTGCACTGAGCCAAACGTCTAAACTCGGGGCACAGATGGAGGGAGATCTCTTTTGACAGAGGCAAAGGAAACTACAGTGCAGTCAGGTGGGATCCATTCGACTGTCAATTTTGCTGTTTAGAGTAGTTCGCCTTTTTTTACTGTGGCACACGAATATGACAGTTTGTACCTGTAGATCTCCCGATTGACGTGGGAAAAAACATCCCAGTTACGCCAGGAGACAGTCTACCATGTCTTTACGCTGGTCCATCAACATAAGGAAGGATGGGTTCATCAATAAAAATCAATCATTGATCGATCACATTGATTATCTTCATTCGTACAGAACTCGTGGACAGACAGAATGCTATTCTTCAACGTTTCTGGGTCGATGGTTAGGCCTGCCATCTGGTCAGTAAATAAGGGGCTAAAGACGGACAGAAAAATCAGTAAGTTCAATGAACAACATAATATCTCATTGAAAGAGTTGTCGCCACACACTCTGACAGTGGTCACTGCAATTAATGTTTCCTCACAATCATATCAATACTTTATTACTGTAAACATACAAATATTTCACAATTTTAACGCTATAGATGTTGTAAACAAGGTAAAAACCGAACAGTAAAATATGGCGCACCTTCAAACATAGTATTAATATACTAATCAACGTATCTTTCACAATGAACATTTTTTTTGTGTGTGTGTGTGCAGAATCTGGATCTCAGTTCAATGAGTAGGCCTACCATAACATAAACAGAGTTCTGTTCGCATAACCCATTGTTATGCTTGTCACCTCCCTATTGTAACAGAAATGTAACGTATTTACCAACTTAATAGTATTCACGAACTTCAAAGCACATGTATTTAAATATACATTACAGCACCTACAATAGATTCTCATTACATACCAGAGAAAAAAAAATGACAGCTACAATGATAACCTAAGCCTCGCTGAAGGAAACATTTTTGTCAACTGATCTTCCAAAACTGATCTACGTGAACACTAAACGATCTTTTAAAAATTCAGATCCTGCTATTTTACTTTCACATAATCCTTCATTAAAATAAATGCCAATTGACATCTAAATACAATCATTTGAAAAATTAATTGCAATGTAATAACTAAAGTCCCCGCCGAAGGAAACATTCGCTTACTACCCTTAAGGTTCTGTAAGACATAACGTTACGTGGAAATGTTCTTACTCAGGTTCTACTCTTTAGATTCATTAGATCCCTCATGAAAATCCACATGAACGAAGATTCAAGTACAAAATCACTGGGGACATAAAGTACAATAGTGCATAGCAGCCTCACCGAAGGAGACATTCGCTAACTATTCTTAAGAATATGGCACACAAGGCAATGTTCTAATCCAAACTCTACTCTCTACACTCATTAAATCCCTCAATCAAACAGACATGAAGAGAGATCCAAGAACAACCAATAGAGAAATAGAATACAAAATACGTACGCACCATATTTAAACAGCGACCGAAACCTGAAATCTAATTGGGCTACCGGTCTTCCTGGGCCCAGTTGTTTTGTTGAGAAGACTACAGTCGTCATTCCGTTAGTCAGTGCACCTATCGACGCTTGTTCTAGGTGAAGAGGACGGACAGAAGATGTACACACACACACACACACACACACACATACACACACGCACGCACGCACGCACGCACACTGTGCTCGCTGTGACGAAAGGTTAAAGAAATCTATGGCCCAGTTTCTAACAGTAACATAACGCGGCTCTGTTCTCGGTCCTTCTTTGTGCACATCAGTGCCGTTTGAACGAGGTCGTGACAGTATTGTTTAATTAACCCTAGAACTAGCAGATCTTGGACACTGAAACGTCGTATGTTTGAATACTGACTTTGGCACTCTACTACAGGTCTGAGTTGCTAGCAAGATAAGATCGATCTCAGTAACAATTCTAGGAAGCCTGCAATGATCGATACTGAGACATTAGTCTCAAAAGAGGAGAAGGAATGGGGTCTTTATTTCACAGGTTATTTATTGTCAAGGAAGGAACCCCGGGAGAGGGGGAGGAGGTTTGGGGGGGGGGGGGGGGAAGGAGGAGCCCAGCAGCAGATTTCTTTATTTTATTCAAAGAAGCCCTTTCTTAAGTTGAATACTTTTTCACAATTGTAACTAAGAAGTGTCAGCTTCTGTTGTATTCATAGCATAAAATGTCAATGACCTTCGAAACTGTTCACGCTTCACTACGCATGCATGAGCTCCAGTGATATCTATTGACACTAAGAAGTTAAGATTGAAGTGACAAAGCCTAGAGAGAAAATTGTCATGATTTCCATTTAAGTGACAAAGAAGTAATAGAAAAATAGAATCCTAAATCTGTCCTTCCTAATGGGTCGGTCATTGGAGACAAGGTGAAAGTTTCTCTGGAACCTCCCTTGTAATCTCATGCTATTCATGACAATTTTGCCTTTATATGAGAGTGAATGTATTTTGCATGTTTACTGTATCTCATCAACCGTAAAGGGAGCGACAAATACAGTTTATTTTATCATGTCTCACTGTCTCAGTTGGTGTTTGTTCCCGTTCAATAGAGACTCTCAACACTCAATGATCAACTGGCATTAAACCTGTCAATGAGGTCAACGTTTCCTGAGACATGAGGTCCTATGAATATCACGAAGAGATCCAAATCTGATGTTCGTTTTGTTTGGGTTGTTCTTTTTCGTTCATTCATTCTTTCTTTTTTTTTTTTTCCTTTTTCCTTTCTTTTTTTTTTTTCTTTTGAAAAGTTCTATTTCGTCCACACATTTTTGTTTCGTACACCTTTTTTTCTGCGCCGCCCTGCGTCTTTTTTAATCCAAGCATTCTTTTCCATATTCGTTCTCGTTCTTATTTTACCTTTCAGTCTATCCCTCACCCTCTTCGTCCTCTCGTCTTCTGTTTACAATTTGTCTCTCTCAGGGAATTTGTCGACAGCGAACGAGTGAAGGGTGGGGGAGAGTGGGACAAAGGAAGCGTACAGAGAGAGCGAGAGAGAGAGAGAGAGAGAGAGACTGAGAGAGGGAGGGGAAGAAAGAAAGAGTGGTTGGTGGGGAGGGGAGATATGAAGATGGCACAAAGAAAGGGAGAATAAGCAGGAGAAAGGGGGGGGGGGAGAATGTACAGAGATAAAAAGCCACCGAGAGAGAGGGAGAGAGAGAGAGGTGAAGGTAGTGCGGAAAGAAAAAGAGAATGACAGAGCGAGGGAGAATCTAGAAAGGGGGAGAGTCAGGAGGGGGAGGTATGGATAAATAGAATGAGTGTTGATAGGAATATAAAGGTATTATTTTCAATAGTCTAAAATGGGCCGAGCGATTCAGATAATATGAAAGGAATGAGCGAATCCACGCATGACTGGAGCAAGTGAAAGAGAATCCGCCCACAGAAACCTCGTCCATAAGTGATAAAAATGCCCTCAATACCGTGCACCAACTGTATCAAAATCAGATTCGTCATTTAACTAAATTTGGCGTGGGATCGTGACCGTCTCTTGGAATAACAAGTTCTGATATTTATTAATGTAAGTTCGTAGTTCGGATTTGTCAACACATTTAAAAATGTACTTAGTTCAACCACTTCTTTTCCAGTCTTGCCCTAACTTTTCTAATCTAACCGCTATTGACTCAGCTTATCGTGACCTAACTAAACCAAGCAACCGTTCGAAATGGAAATGGAAAAATAAAAGCTGCAACCAACAGAAGCTCTGACCTATAAATCCATTATTCCACAGGAGGGGGAGGCGTCGTGGTCACCGGGTTAGGCTTCAGGCTTTTCAACTTTTGCTGAAAGTCGCAGGTTTGAATTCTGTCGGGGAAATGAAAACTTATGCGATTGTTTTTTTGCCGGTGGACAGTCGTCTTAATTTTAAGATATTTTCCGCAAAATGATGATAACTGCCGTGGTGAAGAACAAAACAGATACAAACATTTGGCGTTTCTGATATTTCCATTAATTTGAATGCACTGGACTCTGAATAGTTGCTGTTCGTGGATATTACTATATTAAATTAATTGCCAGCTGAAAAGCCTTATCTTTAAATCAAGACATCTCTGTAAAATGATGATGATATTTATCTGAACATTGTAAATCAGAAAGTGTAAACTTCCAACTCTAAAAATATACTATTTTACTATTTACAAAAACAGTGAAAACCCTCTCCGACAGAATAAGCAGGTCATTTAATTAACAATTTGTTTCGTAAACAGCAATACCATATTTGCATTTTATAAGTTTTCTTTATTGTCCTCACGAAGAACCAGGAGGATTCGAAAATCTGGCTAAAGATATCAATTTGTTTAATATCGAGTTCTTCATATTGGTTTTGTTTTTGTTTTGTTTTTGTTTGTTTGTTTGTTTGTTGTTTTTTCCCCCCTTTTTTAAAATTATTTGTTAAGTTGCCGGGAGACAGTCGTCTTAAATTTTAAGGCATTTTTAAAAAATAAAATAATGATGATGATGATGATGATGATGACTAAAAATATCATTAATCTCTAGAAGATTCAACACAGTTGAGCTCTTTTTAAGAAATCTTCCTTTTAGTAACGAGTATGTATCGCTTCCCGCCCACTCCTAATTTATTTGTTCCAGAACACAATATATGATCGTCAAGATCTTCTTCACAACTTTATATCTGGTTGTCTTTTAATGTGCATGTAATTAGAGTATTCCTGTAAATCACTCTTTAAAACCAGATTTGATGATTTTGCCCGTTCCACGTGCTCAAAAGAAGAATATAGTTTGTTTCCAATGTAAAAGAAAGCATAAAGTTTGGCGGTGTCAACTCTTACAGATAAATCTTAACAGCCGTACATACCAAACGAATAAAAAAAAAAAACTGACAACTCAAAAATCCTAAGTTCCGTTTGACTACGGTAAATCAGAATCTGTGGAAATTTTAGTTCTCCTTTAAAATGGACCGTTTGTTTAAGTTTTTAAAAAATTGAAAACGTTATCTTTACACAATGAGCCAAAGATTTATTTATTTACTTACTTATTTATTTCACTATTTAGAAATCTCTATCTACATCTTATATTTTTTTCTTTCTTGCCCGGACGAAGACCCAAAAGACTTGAAAAATTGGCCAGTGACATCTTTCTTCATTTTTTTAATATATCGAGTTTTACAGATTGTTGTTTATTTCTTTTAGAGCCTTGAATTAATTGCCGGTAGATAGTTCGTCTTAAATTTTAATTCATTTGTGTAAAATGATAATGATGATAATGATATTGGTGAAAAACCAAACAGTATGGGTTAAAAAGTCGGACCACTTCCATCAGTCCATCCAGTTTTTTACATTTAGAAGTTCTCCAGATTTTTATTATTTTTTTCTTTTAATGTATTAAGTTAGCTACCGGTTGACAGCCAATGTCATATTTTAAGACATTTCTATAAAATGATGATGATAATGATGATGATGATGATGATGATGATGATGATGATGGCAGAGAATTAACATCAATAGTAGATCTAAGTTCTTTGTATATGTTATTTGCTTTTTTTGAATTGTTTGATTAGTTGCAGGTTGGACAGTCGTGTTATATTTTGTAAAATGATGATGATGATGATGATGATTACCCTCACCGAAGCTAAGTCTTATTGTCCTGATTCGACTATTGTCAACCTTACTAACGATACTCTTGACGTTGATACAGTTTCCCTTTTGTTCAAAGGCTTAGGTTTTTGCCCCACTAGTAAAAATTTAAATCATCATCAGTTGCTTTTAGATACTCGTGCTTTTATACGCAGAATGAGACTACATTTCATTTTGAGCACACAAAATCTGACAACCAGTCAATTCCTCCTAAACTGTATGGACCCCTAGTAAATGGACCCCTCCAGCGGGCAAAAATCAAGCCCTGGACTTATTTAGTAATATCCTTGAGAAAGAAATCATAATCTTCACTGCTCCTCAAAGTAAAGTTAGGGATAATCTAAGTACTGCCAAATGCCATGTCAAATGCAAAACAAACAAAGAAATTGTTATAAGAGAAGCAGACAAGGGTGGCTGCATTGTATTGTTAAAGAAATCTGTTTATGAGGCT
>JBCEWB011010470.1:0-14995 GCA_039654565.1 Peronia peronii | reverse complement strand
GATGGATGGATGGATGGATGGAAGGATGGATGGATGGATGGATGGATGGATGGATGGATGGATGGATGGATGGATGATGGATGGATGGAATGAAGCAGTGAAATGGGAGAAGAATATACTCACACAAGAAAGCGCCAATGTTGACCAGTTGCGCGAAGACACAGCGTTCCGGCGCCTTGATGGCCGTGTAGCTGGAAAGACATTTACTGTAAAATATCAGGTATGTAAGTAGTTCACCACTTCACGATGATGAAAAGCCATGGTTAGTGGGGTCAGTAGCGGTGCTGGTATTGTAATGACTGTGAGACTAGTAGTGACAGTCCTTTCAGAAACACTATGCACTTCGAGTTTTTGCTCTTGTCAGAACAAAGTCTGCAAAGTCTCCCTGGCCATTCTGAAGTTTGTACCACTGAGAAAGGAATTTGCATGGGCACCCTCTACATCCTTAATGTAGAGCGCATGTTTTACGACCACGGCTAATGGATTAAATTTTTTTTTCTTTTATAATAATATACACTTTGAAATGATCCAAATAACTTCAAATAATAATGATAACAATAACAATAGATAGCATTTGCATAGCGCTTATCTTCGTAAAGTGTATAAGATCTAAGTGCTTTACAACCCACTGTTATCCTGAAAGACCCAACTGAGACACTTAGTTGTTCTTACCTTCCTAGGCAGTGGGAAGCATACAGAGTGGCTGCCTACTAGGCGCTTTAAATCTTTAAATCTTAATATTCTAACAGTATCATTCACTGTCTATAGTTAGGTACCCATTTTAACCTGGGTCGTGTCATGAGATGTGTGTCAACTGTCTTTCCCAAGGACAAAATATCGGGGCCATTCAGTGTTCGAACCCGGAACTTTTAGATCCCAAGTCCAACGACCCTACCTCTAGGCCAAATAATATGGTTTTCACTAGGCAGGCTTTATAGTCTAACAGCAATAGTCGGAATATGACAATCCAAAATAATATTCAGAAACCAAGAAGCCACACTTTCACTCTTATGGCAAATTCAAAGGCTGATTCAGGCTCACTGCTGCCCTGAGACTGACCAGTCTTAGTGTCTCCCACCTCCCCCTCCCCCCTCCATTCCTACCCCACCCGCTCCTCTCCTTTCATACTGATCCAGTCCATTTCAGTTGTTGACCTGTCTGACCAGATATCCAATGCAGGCTGCAGGTATAACAAATAGTTACCTATAAAAGGACAACACAGTATACTGCATTTGATCTTGATCTACCATCTTATGCAAAGCGACTAGGGCCATTTATCGGGATTCGAAACTGTATATAAATGTTTTTCTTCATTATTATTATTATTATTATTATTATTATTAACATTATTTCAACAAAAAGTCGTTTCCATCATGGCCTACGTTAATTCACAGAGTGTCAGACATTAGATTCTCTATACTGGGGGTGATTATCTCGTAGTGTCAGAAAAACTTTGCTCTAGTTTTATGCATTTTTTTTTATTATTTAGAACAAATCTTCATTCTTTTGCTGTTCTTGTTTTTCCACCTTTTACCCAACTTTGTGGCGTCCCTTTGGCCCTGGTGCCCTACGCGTGTTCCTAGTCTACTCAATAGTTAATTCGCCATTGGGCTAATCCTTTATTTTAGTGCATAAACGCTGCAGTGCTAAGGCATATTTGAAGTCATCAGGACAGGGGCAAAATCTGCGTCAAGGGGAGATTGTTTTGACCTAGTTCTAGTACTACCCTTTGCCAGATACAAGAGATGTTGAACAAACAGTGTAAAGAGGAAGGAAATCCCTTTTGTGCTCTTTCCTTGAAACTTACGTCATGAAAAATTTCCCCAAATTCATGGTATATGGAAACTGTTTTCTTCTCATTGTAAAAAAAATGTATGGTGCTCAATCTGTCCAATGACAAGAAACAAAGTCATTTCTTTCTTTCTGCTTTAGGCTACTTGCTCAACATTCGTTCGTCTGGCAAAGGGAAGTAATACGGCTGGGCACAACGATCTCTCACTGGTTGAATAGTCGTTGCTCACGTATCCTCATTCTTTACGTTCTGTATACGTCTTTCAACCTCCTAGTGGAGGTTATCTCGATCCTCATTCTTCTCGTTGGTGGGAAATTCAGACTGGCCAGGAAAACTCCCCACTCACTGTTTAGGCAGGGGCAATCACTGTGACTGCTTTGCATTTCCGAAAGGGTCTATGCAGGTTGGTGTTCCTTATCTTGATAGTTGAGAATACTAACTATGTGATGATGATAATGATGATGATGATGATGATGCTGGTGGTGGTAGATCAAAATATTGGAGAAGATGGTAGTGCTGATGAATGTCAAGGTAGTAGTGATGGTGGTGTTACTGACCTGTCTTGTTGATGGTGATGATGATAATGTTAAAGATGATGAATGGCGATGATAAATATGGAAGGAAAGAAAGGAGAGAGAGAGAGAGAGATGAGAGAGGGCATAATACTATGCTAGAGCTTTTGTTGATTTTTCAGTGCTTTTAGTGGGTTAGTAGATACATTGGTGACATTTTCTACAACATAACTTCACGGAAAATCATCAACAAATCTCCTTATGATCAACTAACATTCTGAGAACAGTCCATTTCCCGCCATGTCCAATCACCTCCAAGTGTTTGTTTAAAGTCTGGGTCAAAGAGAGTCAGGGAATGTGCGAGATAGAGCCAAGTGGACGGGGAGTTCGTTGTTCGTTAGTACAAGCTAAGTTACAATTATTATTTAAAAAAGATCACTCAGAAAAAAGGGCTCTTTGTGTCAATGCCAAAGCTGATATGAGATAGGAACAGGAAAAGCCATAGGGCAGATAAGACCATCACCAGGAACATAGTATAGAGAGACGCAGCCTGACATAGCTAGAGAGGGGAACATCTGTCTCCATAATAAACACTGATGCGAGAGTTACCGCGTGTCTTTCGTTTTACTAGCAAACATTTTGTTTGCTTTTGTACCGTTTCAACGTAAGACCTCCAAAGTTTAATTTGATATATATAATTATATAATACACACACACACACGCCTCTCTAGTTCAACTACATATTTTGTTTTTCGCTTGGCACCGATCCGCAGTGATAGACGTCCGCGGGTGGTTGGAAGGCGTCAAACAGTAACCGACGGTCTTCCAACAGAGAACGGTGTCTCCTAGTTAAACTTCTCTTTGGATAGCGATTTTCCATGCAGACGAGGTCTTTGTGTGCTTAACAGGCCTTCAGGCAATGCAGCACAAATAATATATCAGGGCGAAAGGTCTGTCTTGTACTTGGGTAAAAGGTAAAAAAAAAAAGAAATCCAGCATTTCCAAGGCCAAATTTCAAAGACTGGCTGAAATGGTGTTCCTAAGATAATAGATTATTAAACTCTATTTCTCTATCGTCCATGAGTTTTAGCAAAGTGTTTGAAAACTCACTCTTGGCTAATTTGTAGACCCAGTAACCTTTCACCCAGTACTAAAAGGTAAGGGGTAACTTTCGGTACAGGTAATAAATCTTTCGGTACACCGGTCCTTCTATCGGCATCCTACGCATATACACGATCTCCACCCTCTTCTCTGTTCTTCTTCTTATCTGTCAGCATTTGGAAGACATTCTCTGTCTTAAAGTATGCAGACTGCCTCTCCTGTGAATGACAGTCTTATGACCCGCGATACTATTAATGTACGCACCGACATTATGTTTGGTCTAACAGTCACCGACATAATTTGTACATAGACGGCCATATTGTTATGGCTGACGGCGGCTGAGTAGTAGACAAACGTCTTTTCTTTGACAAGGCTGTTTCGTGGAATTGGCGATTAAGTTTTCAGATCTCTCTTTCAATACACAGAGCAAATAAAAAGCAAATTCTAGAGCACGGAAGACAACTGCACATTCTCTTCCGATAATTAACAGGCCTATTGTGGACAATTTTCTTTGAACACATGGTGTATTATGTAAATATGATATAAGAAAAAAAACTTCTGACAAAGCACATTAAATATGTCATTTTGTTTGGTCCAACAAATAGTTTACATTGTATTTGTACACACACACACATACACACACACACACATACACACACATATGACCATTTCATTTTGTTTAACTGATAGCTGTTGCAAGTGTTTATACCTCCGAGTCACATGGCTTTCATTATTGCTATAAAATGGAAGGGAACAATATTGCTTATCATCTGAGGGTGTAGTGATAGTTCAGGATTTTCAGTCAATAGTAACTACTAGATTGGTATGGCCAAATCACAAGATCCGATGGACCGGCCAGGACGACCGGAACTATTAAAGACAGACAAAGGAAAAAGTGGATGGACAACATGGAGGAACAAACTGACAAAATAGTTGCAGGGACCCCCAGTAGAGAAAAGTGAAGAGAACTGGTGTGGAAATCGCTCGGGCGGCCTCCAAGAGATCAAGAAAGAAACCAACCAAGCGAATAAACAAGTAAACTCACTCTTTCTTCACTACTCTCTCGATCTGAAGCGTTTTTGGGCATCATCATCATTTTATACAAATTTCTTAAATATTAAGATATGGACGGAATATCAATCGGTGACTTATTGAATACATTGAAAAACACGATTAAGAATCTGGAGAGTTGATTATAAGTTAAAAAATTAAATCAATTGACGGAACCCGTCAAATGTTCAAGCTGGTTGGCTGTTGGTCAGGATATGATTATAAATCTGTACACACACAAACACTGAAGTTTTATTTGGTCTAACAGACAGCTGTGTTGTAACACAGTGGAGATAACTGCACCGCGCCCTCAAAAGTTTATCATGTCTGACGCCCCTGCCGAAGGAGGAGAAGGAGCTCACAGGGGAAGTTATGGGATGGGATGGGAACGGGTGGGTAAAACCTTCAACCTCAGGCTCTCCAAATGCGACTACCATAACACAACTTTCACCAGTGCTAAAATGGCAATCACTTCTACTTACAACAACAGTAATAACAATAATGCCCTCATGTCACGCCCAGTAGTTTTTGAATACTTGGGACTCCCGCGCGACATTCTCACCGGTTTCAACACAATAATATCTCCTTCTGTCTGCTTGTTATTTATTTCTTTTAAAGTATCGAGTTCGCTGGCGGTTGACCTCTTTATCTTGACAGTCAAGTCAAGAAAGTTCATTAAATTGAAAAAAAAAATATGTCTTTTATTTATTTATTTATTTATGATTGCCTTGAAGAGGAGTCGACAAGGCTCGAAAATTTGGTCAGTAATATCAGCTTTTCAATTTCTGTTGTATCCTGTTCCTCATAATTGTTGTTTGTTTATTTTGGTGTATTTGGTTAGGTGTCGGTAGACAGACCGGTTTATCTTTTAAGACATTTCTATAAAATTATGATGGTGATTTTGATGATTGTTGTTGCCCCAATGAGGAAAGAAAGGGGTTCAAAATTTCGCCAGTACGTTCACTTTATTCACTTCAGTCCTCCAGAGTGTTATTTGTGTCTTTTAAGGGTATTAAGTTAGTTACCGGTTCACAGACGGCCTTAAAGTTTAAGAGATTTCTATAAAACGATGATGATGATAGCGATGATGAATGTGAAGACAGAAACCAAAGATGGCGGATGAATGCGCGTGCTGTGTGATATAAAAACAGACGACAGTTTCAAAAGTGGAATTCGAACCCTCATCATTTTGTCGAAAGGCAAGTTCCCTACCGCTAAGCAACGATACCTCTGCAGTGTTTGCCATGGACAATAAATGTGTTTCATAAGCTTTTCTATTGATCCATTGTATCTGACGTCAAAACCCAGACGGTTGCTACAAGGTTAGCGAACTGAAAATGGCTGACGCAAAAGTAAACAAGGGCATCCAAATGGATCTATAAGCTCAGACTAAAGATAAGCCTACTACTTCAGCCAGAAAGGTCTTAATTCTAACTTACCTGATGTAAGGAAAATCTGGCTCCACATGGTTCTCGGAGACAGCTATTGCATATCTGAAATGAGAAAGATATTCAATTTCTCTGGTAAGTTTTATAAATGCGGCCTAACAACAGAAGATCATTACATATTGATCATGAACGACACATCTGCATGCGAATAAACACACATGACGAAATTACACACAGCACATAAACAGCACACATACATGGGCACGTGCGCACACTGGAGATTCATACACACTAACGCATGACCACACAGACAGGCACATACATGTTCAAAGCTAACATTGTTTGTGTTTTCCTTTATTTTATTTATCTTAATGATTGTTCGTAGGACGTTATAAAATTCTTTAAACATTTTTGCTTATTTTTGGAATGTTTAGTTTGTAATACATGTATTAACAGCATTTCTACAGCGCTTAGTTCAAAGTCTCTGTTATTACCCAGACAGAGCCAAAGCAGACACTCACAGAGATGTTTTCAGCTTCCTGGGAAATGTACAAGGCGGCGGGTTGATAAGCGTTTAAATCTTATCACTCTTAACAATAACATTCTCTGTCTGCAGTTGGGTCCCATTTTGATCTGGGTCGAGTCAGGAAATATGTGTAAATAAATTATTGTCTTTCCCAAGGACAACATGTCAGAACCAGTCGGGGCTCGAACCCATAACTTTTGATCTCGAGTTCGATCACCTAACCACTGGGCCACCGACACTATACCATCGATGTGTAGTGTTTATTTGATTAGTCATTGCTTTTTTCTCTACCCATATACGAATGAAGTCAGTTTAACAACAAGACATGGTCTAAAGTAGATACAAAGCTGCACATTAAGAACGAACGCTCCAGTATGTCTTTGAGAAATCAGCCTCCTCCCTCTGACTCACTCCCCTATCTCCTGAACAATTATAAAGTAGAACTACTTGTTTTGTATGAAGGCTGCTGTCCAAATATTATGCCCCCCCCCCCCCTTCCTTCCCTTCTTTTTCTATTGCTGACTATTGCATTAACAGCAGCTCGTGACGAAATGTCGTCCCACAAGGGGGAATAAGTTAGGTTTTAAATTATCAGCTATAGTACTACTTGGGCCAATGGAAAGGAAGATGGCTTGTGCTTCACTTTGGTGAAAAACATTACCCAGCCACCACTTTTCGGTGCCGAGTTATTCACTCTTTGGTCACTCCTTTGACCAATTGGTCAGTGAACTCCCAGTTTCTCTATGAAGTCGCCTTTCAATTGGTCGCATATGGTGTCAGGAGATACTGTGCTCATACCTTCCTTCAATATCAGGCCTACAACAAAACTAATGCGCCGATTCTTTTAAGTAGATTTTATATAGTGGAGATCCTTATGCCCAGCCCTATTACTTCCCTTTGCCAGACATAATGGGTGTCGACCAAGCAGTGTAAAGAGGGAAAAACTCACATTTTTGCGCCCTTGCTACACATACAACTGCAGAAGCTCCAAAATAAAATTTATAGTATAAAGAGATTTTTTTTCTTAGTGCTATAATTGTGTCAAATTGCTTGATATGACATAAAATAGTCTTTTTTCCCCTCTTTACACTGCTTGTTCAATAGCTCTTGTGTCCGGTAAATGGAAGTAATAGAGGTGGGCACAATCATCCCACATTATAGCAAAATGTATTCTACTTTCTTATTTCGCCTTGGATAGACTACTACACGGTGTTTTAAGTCCAGCCAAAGATGAAAAGTAAGAGATGGTGTGGATGTTACTCACGAGATGATGAAGGAGGCGATGATGAAGATGGCGGTCACGACAGGAAGGAAGTGAAGCCGATGACGTAAGAACATCATCACAAAAGGCATGGTGCAGTCTTCCGATACCTGGAAATAGAGGAATCAACACAATCATAAATATTATAAACTCTTACGTTGGCGAGATAATCATACGTGGACATAACTGACGTGAATAACGTGACATACATCCAAAAACGAAACACAGAATTCACAAAGAGAATAGACAAGACATGTTTGGAAAACGCCCAAGACAGGGCAGAAAACGTGTACCGGTACATCGTTCGGCCGTTCCGATGATTCTGGACAGAGTTAAGGACCAAGAAGATCCTCATATTTTACAACTGAAGTTGTCACCCCTCACAGACAGATGTGAGCAAAGTGCTCGTGAATGTCTGATAATCTAAAAGACCAACACTTTAACTCTTCAGACATATAGAGAGCAGAGATAAGCGAAATAGTTCAATGTTCTATTTTCCAGTGATAAATCTGGAGACAACGTGTGCATGTAAGGTTAGGCTGAACAGTTTGAACTTACTTCGACAAAATGCCTTTTCCTGGAAAACGTGCGTTTTAATATATATATATATAAATATATATATAATAAAACCAAGATATAGATCTAATTCTGCAATCTCACTCATTTTCAACACCAAGTGAACAGGATGTCGTTTTTAGAAAGGGAAGTAATGATAGATCATTCTATAGGCTGCTCTTCTTGTTTTTAAAATTATTATTTTTTTTTTTTTACAATGTAGAACGTTTATATTTGAACAGGGAGAGAACTATTTACACTGAGTAGAATAAAAAAAATGTGCTCTGTCAGAATTCCCTAGAGGTTTGGATAGTGGTAGCATCATCAAAGCTGACTCACTATTTCTTTGTAAGCCCTTTTCTTTCTTTCTTTTCTTTCTTCTTTTCTTTCTTCCTCTCTTTCTTTTTCTCTTTCTCTCCTACCTCTTTCTTTCTTTATCTCTGTCTTTGTTTCTTTTTTCTTTCTGTCTTTCTTTCTTTCTCTCTTACTTATTTCTTTCCTTCTTTATCTCTGTCTTTGTTTCTTTCTTTCTTTCTTTCAGAATATCGTAATAAATACGTAAGTACATAAGTACACGTGACTGTGTAAGGTGATAAAGCCGGAGATGGAGGAGAAGGAAGAGAGACATAGACTGAGGATGAAGTAATGAATGAACCGAATTGTGAACTGATTCTTGCAAAGTGGTCAACTCAACATTATAAATATCATGTCTCATTGAGCCCAGATATAGATCTCGATCTAGATCTAGTTTTGCTTACTAAATCTAGCTCATCATAAATGCAAAATTGTTCACTGAATGATCTGATCAGTTTCTTTTTAAAAACCGGTGCTAACACTGCATGAAAAATTACTAACAATGCATGAAATGCGGACAACTACAAGATTTAACGTACTTCAAATGTTTCTCCTTAACTAAATTGGATTTAGATTTATAAAAAAAAAAAACAAACTCTGAAGTCAGAGCATTCATTTGGATCTACAAGACTTGGTCTATATCTAGATCTAATTTTGTGTTTCCACGCTCAAGCCAAGCAAAAATGAAACACTGAAATAACACCAGTGTATTCAAACGCTCACCTTCACTGCTGATACAGATCTAATAGATCTACTGCTAAAACTCCCTCTTCAAGTCGAATTAAAGATAAGCTAGATCTAGAATTTGTATTGACAGGTTTCTACTTGTTTTGTTTACAGAAGCGTCAAATCGTCACCAAGTGACGGCTAAAAATAACTTCCAGTCAGAGAGCTCCTTATTAAAGTGGGCGGAGCCAACAAAGCTGCCTGTCCGGACAAGCTCGCTGTTTCCCTTGTTGCCTAGACTAGGACAAAGATAGTTATTTGCTACGGACTACCACTAAGGGTTCCTAAACCAGGAGCAATTTTTTTTTTTCAAGAAGTTAAATTCACTTGCCTTTAAGTTTGATCTGCGGATTCTTCAACGGTACAAAATGTTATGTGTCCAATTTTCAAATAATTATGTGAAACAATGCTAGGGTGTCTGGTTTTTATTTTCAGTAATATTTTTTTTTCATTTTGTTAGTTTGTTGCTGTTGTTTGTTGTTCTTGTTGTTGTTATTATTAAGACTAAAGTAAAATATTCAAAATAGATGCTTAAAATTCCACTCTAGTCAAGTATTTTGAACTGGTGACAGTGTAAACAACAACAAAGAAACAAAAAAACAAGAGCACAACAACATAACATTAACAACAACAACAGAGAAACATCACCAAATTTTAGTTTCACTAATATCTATTCGAAAGTCGGGGGTAGAAAAAGAATGAATTGCCACGAAAGTCTCTCCCCCCCCCCCCCCCCTACAAAAAGTCTGATCTTTGACATTTCTGCTTGAAATTCACACCAGTGATGATAATTACAATTTTGTGTTTCATTTCTCCTAACAACCACTCCCATTCCTATATCATTTCCCGAAATTCTTGTATTGTTTGTGTTAGAATTTGACCTTTCCACAGAAATAAAAAAAATAAAAAATAAGAGCTTAACCGATATAAGATTAGGCAAAAAAGTGGATATATTAATTGTATCATTGTGAGAAACCTCGTAAATTCGATCTGATATATCCTGTGTTAAAAGTCTGTAACTGTTGTTGAAAGTCAGATATTCATACTAGCACTGGATTTTTGTGTTTTCTATAGTACAAAAGTGAGCAAAATCAGACCAACACAGTTACACTGCCTTTCATCGACAGATAATGCAATAAGTCATGCTCATCAAATTAAACATTGGAAGATTCTGTCATAGATAGAAGGCACTGCAGGAACAGGGGGAGATAGCCAACCTGAGTACTTGCCGTTAGGCCCATTTTTCAGCCGTTTGCAGGGACGAAAAGAGCTATCAATCTACAAGTAAGCTTTGTTCTGAGAGCTAAAACTTGTCGTTAATAGATCGTTGAATCTAAAACAATTTCCCAAATTGTTGTTCTACTCCTTTTAGCCTACTTTTTTTTTTTATCTCCTATGTTTCGTACCGCCGGTACCCCATGGCGTAAAATGGCCAATTGATATTAGTATTCGGCATTTTCTTTGTGTCCGGTCGTATATCAGTTTTATCATTCAATGTGTATGTCAGTGCCATCATTATGATATGGCATAACGCTGAGTCACAGTTGTGAGAAACAGCCAGCGTGCAGCAATCTGCGTAAGCGTTTGTGCGTGTTTGTGTGGGAGAGTGAGCGAATAAACGTGTGCGGGAAAGATAGACAGGAGAGACAGCAATAAAAAAAAAACCGGGGATAGACAGAGAGAAAGAGGAAGGAAGAAATAATGACAGAGAGCAGTGATTAAAACAAATAGGGATAAACAGAGAGAAAGAGAAAGGTAGAAATAATGAGAGAGAGTGACCCTTGATGGAGAACAAGGAGAATGCTGGGAAAGAGGAAGATTAGAAAGAGACAAAGAGAAAGATGGAGAAGAAATAATGAGAAGGAAGAGAGAGAGAGAGGTGATAAAAGGAATAGATTATGTCAGGACGCAGAAGTGTACGTATAAATGCATGCGAGTTGTGTATGTCTGAAGACAAAAACATCCAAACGACAGTGAGCGAAACAGTTGTAGTGCGTGTACATACTCATCAAGGGGGAAAGTACAGGTTAGAGGATGCGAGTACAGAGCTACGTGGGAACACATTCTAGTCCTTGGCCATCTCAAATACAGAGCTCGTTTATCATGAAAAGATCCGGAGACGGTTCAGTCCTGCAACTGGAAGTCATGACTGACGACTTCTTAATAGCACCATGGTGATATCACAAGATCGAACATCCTTGCAAAATCGATCATGGCTTCAGACCCTGCACCAGATATAAGAAGACCAGGTAGACAGAAGAAGCGATGGGAAGAGAACATTAAGGAACGAACCGCACTGCCTCTGGTCATCACACTGAGATTATTTGAAGACCGGGACAGAAAGAAAAAGATTATCAACTTGTGTCTCGATAGGTTTCTCCCCCACCCCCCTCCCCCTACACACACACACACACACACACACACACACACACCTCGTCGAAAATGGAAGATGACATGAAATGATTGGATGAACGTCAGGAATAGAAACCCACGTTCCCGAGATATAGTTAAAAAAAATATCAATAATTTGTGACATAAAAACTATGCAAAAATTTATTAATTTGATGATTTACATAGAAACAACTACACTGTCTACAGCACACATGACTTACTTATTCAATCTCATAATCTGATTAGTGATTAACTGCTTGATTACCTGTGAATCTGTTTATTCTCCTCATTTCTATTGAACAAAATTGTCAAAGAAAATCATAGTTTCATAGAGCCTTATAACATGAGGGCAGTAGATCAAAACTTATTCTAGAGTGAGATGACTATACGCTTTAAAGAAGACAGCAAAATGAAGAAAACGAAGGAGAGAAAAAAAAAGAAGAAGAAATGAACTATTCCGAAAGAAGTGGGCGTTTGTTGTACTACAAAATTAATCGAGAATGTTTAAGACATTCATTTCCGCCATCAGTGTCACATTTATCCAGATTCAGCAGTTTCTCTTGACTCTGCCTTGTTCTGATCCTGTTTCAGTTCAATGCATATATGAGTTTAAAGAGTTTAAATATGTGTTACATGTTTATTGTGTTTCATCAGTTATGCTAGGAACTGTCCTCAAAGGATAGAACAAGTTGATCTATTTATCTTTTCTGATTTTTTCGCATATTTATCTTCTTTTGTTTATTATCTATTGAAGAATAATTTATCTTCTCTTCCATTTTCTACAGCTTTTGATGTGCGATGTCGCTGTCATTTATTCAAGCAATTTAATGTTTGAAGTCTTGCTTGTGCCTTATATCAGTGATAAGAAAAATGGCTCTTTCTGGCAATGAAGAGACATCAGTTTGAAAGTATTTCATCTAGCACATTATCAACTATAGCCAATATCAAAAGTAATAAAACGTCATTTTCCAAGAGCAAATTGTTACAGCAAAACTGATTAATTAATTAATTAATTAATTAACAAGTAAACAAATGAACAAAAATAAATAAATAGATAGATAAATAAATAATAAATAATGAAGAAATAATGAAGAAATAAAAAAATAATAATAATAAGTAAATAAATAAATAAAAAAATAAATGATTTAAAGAAATGGAACTAACTGAAACTACAAAACATAGTAATAATACAAAATAAATTTAATGGAATTCATCGTGGCATATAAAGATCTCACCTGACGCTAGATGTGGTCCATATTTTGTGGGCGTATTCCTAAACAGTTAGCACCCAGCAATTCCACCCGCTAGTCAGTGGTGTTTTCGTACCGAGTCTACTCACTGATACAACTCACTCACATAAGAGAAAGACTAAATTGAGCTCTCAGCGCTGGGTTTTTTTTTTCTTTTATCTCTAGCGCTGGATTGGATTAGGTTGTCATCAACAAACAGCGATTGAGATAGCAAGCAGTCGTCAAATCAACGCACGAAACCGTGGCCTTTTTATAGTTAAGTTTTAACCAAGTGCGTTTGGTGAGTGGATTCTGGCGGTATTTAGGGGTCTGAGTTTGCAACCACATCTTTAATGCTTGCTATTGGTTGAGGGGGAGGGGTCAGTCATAGAGATGCAAAGATTAGTAATATGACCTGTACTGTGACTTTCCGGACAGAGTTTTAGAGCCAGCCAATTTTCTTCCCTTTGCTAGAAACAGCCATGGTAAAGATGAAAAAAAAAAAAAATCACGTTTGTTGTTTTTACCTTCAAAGATGGTAAACAAGTGACTCGAAGTACATTTCCGTGATAAGAGAAAGAAACCTATTTTTTAATCATCCTATGATAAATTTTTCAGAATCTTTCATTCCGTACGTTTCAAACAAAAATTGCAAAGGATTTTCTTTCTGTTTTTTTTGTTTTTTTTTTAAACAAGTTTTCGTTCACATCTCATGTGTCTAAAAAATGGCAGTAATGTGGCTAACGGAGAAATGATTCACTAATAATCACTTTCCCTTTTTGACACGAGCGATATGCGTCAAAATACGATAGGGTAACTTCATCCACTAAATTTCACATTATATAGTAATGAGGAGAACAAAAAATAATTTAGAAATGTCCGCGAAATGCTGGGACAGGTCAGCTCCTGATCTATCAGTGACGTCTGCAGTGGCCATCTTGCTTTCACACATCAACTTTGTTCTCCTGATCGATTCATCATGGCGGCTTGCACAGAAACGGCCCGGCTCGACTACTCATACCTGCCATTTGAAATTTCTTTTCTGCACGGAAAAGTCAAAAAAATTCTGTTTTAGTAGTTTTTGTTCATTATTTCTTTGTTTGTTTTTGTCGTAAATTTTTCAATTCTATGAAGGATGATTACCTCGGCTTTAAGTGGCTACCTGTTTTTTTGTTTTTTGTTTTGTTTTTTTTTTGTGAGAATTTTATGGACAGAAATTTGGAAATTGGAAATTTTGTCCGGACAGCGGCGTCCCTGCCTACTCTTCATCATTCTAGAAAGAGAGATTCCCCTATAGATTAGTAGGGATAAGACTCCCAGCGAACATCCGAAAAGTTATGTTTCCTCTTACCGAATAAGTCAATAAGTTCATGTGAGTTGTACAACGGCATAATATTATATTACACTGTAGCTGGATGGTTGAACACATTGTCATATCTGTCAATATCTTTGTAATATCCATTTTGACATTCTGTTGGTCTTTGTCCTAACATGGCGGTAGAACTGACATGCAAAGATGATAGATAGCTTACCCCTACATTTTGATGAAGATATCGGTATGAAAAAAAAACAATAAACCAGCGTATCGAAACAAGCCAAACAAGATAAGTACTCGAGCGACTACAAGATCGATGATGAAGATGTTGTGTGTCATGCATGGTGGTCAGTGAAAGAAACAGTCATTTCCGGTCACCAGTGACTAACTGACCACTTCATTTGTCTGAGAAAGAAAAGTGAACTGGGCCAGGTGGAAAGATTAGACAAGCAGGGCGGAAGGAGGGAGGAGGGAAAGAGAGGGGAGGGGGGGGGGGGTTAGGGGAGAATAGGCACATAAATTGACGGTTTTGATGAATCAAGAACGGATATGACTCAACAATTGTCACGTACATCCTATACTAGATGGCAGATGCCTGTTGCTGTTGTTGTTACTATTGTTGTTGTCGTTGTTGCTGCTGTTCTAATTGCTGCTGCTGGTTTTGTTATTGTTATTGTTGTTACTGATTGTTGTTGTCGTTGTTGTTGTTGATGTTGCCGTTGTTGTTGTTGTTGTTGTTGTTGTTGTTGTTGTTGTTGTTGTTGTTGTTGTTGTTGTTGTTGTTGTCGTTATTGT
>JBCEWB011010359.1:0-14995 GCA_039654565.1 Peronia peronii | reverse complement strand
GTACAGCACATTGCGGGTACCGGTAGGCCTACTTGACGCACTCAGGGATGATTTGTTTGTCGGAGGGAACTGGTTCGTACCTGAGTTTGGTCTTGGTTACGCTTAATATGCAAGAAAAGTGCGATCGGGGAAACGAAAACCGTTCGTTATAAGCGTAGGTTTCGTACCGGCCCATCATTTTGTTTCTTTGTAAGCATAAGAAATTACATGGCAAAAAAACCGTTCCCAAAGATTCTTTCTTAATAACGCAAGTTTCTTTTTAAGCGTTTTCGTACTAAGCGTGTTAGAGTGTATCTGTCTTTCAACCTCCTGGTGGAGGTTGTGGTGAACATGGCAGTAGGTCCAATGCTCAGCACACATGGACCGACATAGAATGATAGGGTTCAACAGTGCGGAAAGATTGTATGATATGACAGATTTGACACTTAAAGGGTTAAAATTCACGTTTGAAAAATAAAGACCAAATTGTCTGTATGTATCATGCGGGTGATGATGTGCAGAGATCGTGCAATGAAATCGCAACAAATAACTGTCTTTGTGTTAACAAAAGGTTGCTCGTGCATTCAATTTCCGTAAACAGGAAGACAAGGAGGCCATGTTTGACACCTTTGACACCCTCTGTGCCATCCTGCAAATTGCCACCGGTGTGCTGTCCACGCTGAAGATTCACCCCAACAACATGAAGAATGCCCTCAGTCCTGACATGCTGGCGACCGATATTGCCTACTATCTGGTGCGGAAAGGCGTAAGTATTAAACACCCATTCAAAATGACCCTACCTGTGGGGAGGACCAAACTGTTCTGGTATCTTGGAAACCCATTCTGGCTTTATTTCCTTCAGTGCTTACCGGTAGTGTTTCATCTAGTACCAGTTTTGATTCAAAATTGGTGTGCATAGTCAGATGAGGAGCAAAAATGTGGTTAATGTTAAGTCCGTTTTTGTTCTTTTTCTTTTCTTTTTTTTTTTGTTTGTTTGTTTGTGAAGGGGATGCTCTGGTGAAATTTGAAGTTCTTTACAATTTGGCCTCAGTCATCTGAAACATCCCTGGTATGAACTGATCAGTCACCGAGACCTTATTTTACTCATAAAAAAATTAATATATTGCTTGTAGCCATGGCAATGGTGGCCATCTTGAAAATAAATAACTAATTAAGATTCTTAAAACTTACAAAACCAATATAGATATTTACTTTCTATATATGAATATTGAAAGCTGAGATCAATATGGAGGTAGTAGGCTAGGTTTTATTTGTCTGTGATGGATGAAATAGATACAGGAAGGTTCTAAAGCTGTGGTTGACACAAAAAGAACAACCCACATTAAAAGAATAAACAATTTCTACTTTCTTAGTGTGAAAAACATCAAACTAACTAGTCTGTTGCCTAAACATATGAATAGTCTATCAGTGTACCAAATCTGATGCCTGTGTGACAATAAACAGCCGAGATTGTAAGATTTTAGTGAAGCTCAGTCAATAGAATAAGAAACATGAGAAAATGGGCAAACAATATATATAGATATTTACAAAATACATAAAATATATACAGTTAAATACATTTTTGGGACTGAAACCAGTGGAATTGAATTTGTGCACTTGGTATTCTTGACCTAGACATAATCAACTATGCAAATTCATTGAAATCCCGAAATTGATAATTTAACCCTTTATTGGTGAAAACCTCACCCGAGCGCCCCCTTAAGTTCTGTTTTCTGCCACATCTGCAAGACTAACCTTTTGTTTCTATATCTTCACTGTCCTAGAGAAAGAACCGAAATACAACTTGAAGTACATCCAAAGAAAAGCTTAATGTCATCTGTATATCAGGAGCCCAGAGGAAGCAGTGAGAACTTAAAGTTGTCTTAGAATTAGTTCAGTTAATACTGTTTGCTTTCCACTCCTGTAATGAGACCACACATCACTTTACTCCCTGTGTGTTAGGAAATCATACTTGCTTCACTAGGACCTTGGAGGTTACACACAGCTAAAGTATTTGGCTGCAAAGTGCGATTTATCCTGTTTTCTCATTCTGAGTATGGAAACATGAATTTTTGTACCAGACAAGAGTATTTTGCAAAACATACAAAACTCTGTATTGGTTTGTTACTGTTGGATGTGCAGTATTTGCAAAGTAATGTTTAAATCATGTCGTACAACTCTCACAAAGATATCATCTCAATGGACAAATCTTTGAAATATTAACAATGGGCCATGTTGCGTTCTGTGGTCAGATCTTTCATGTATTTTGTATGTAATCCAGGCAAACAGCTGCATTTTATGGGCCATGTAACAGTGAAATGTAGTTAATTGTTTGAAAAGTCAAAAACAGTTTTTTTACTCTTTCAAGGAAGATTTTCTAGTCTTTTTTTTCTACCCTTAAATGCCACCGGTCTTGTGGCAGTTTCTCAGTTCAGAGACATAGTCAGTTAAATAACAATTATAGATGGCTATAAATTTGTCATTTAATATGAGGATGTGCCTTTTGACATCAAAAGTTATTAGTTTCTACTGCCAAGACTTGTATATTTGATTCATTGTAAAAAATGGCCTCAAATTATTATATAAGAAAGTAACTTTAGGTAATTGACTTTTAATGCAAAATTAGTGACAGAGATAGCAATGGAAATTTAACTCTTTGTATCGGACAGTACTATCATTTGTTGTATAGTTCTTTGTGGGTTTCATACGGTTAACATTTTTGAAATTTATTTTATTTATATTATTATTTAACGAACACTATGTTTGCTTTGTTTTTTGTTTATTTGTTTTGTTTTTGTTTTCATCCGTTGACTGATTTGATTTCCCAGCTGCCTTTCCGAGAAGCCCACGGCATGGCCGGTTTGTGTGTGGCGCTGGCAGAGAAACAGAACATCCCAGTCTCTCAGCTGTCACATAAGGACTTCAGCTCAGTCAGGTAGAGACTTATTCACCCTTTCTTATGGCGGTAGTCCTGTGTCTTTTCCTTTTGTCAGTTGTTGGATAGTTGTATTTTAAGACTATGGGGAAGAATGACTGTCCAGTTTTGATATGCTCAAGCTTATGGTCCTTGGGTTCAGTCGAGAGCTTTAACTATCCCACCTAAAAAGATTAGAAGGAACAGCTGCTGTTCTCCAAAGCAGTGATTTAAATCGATGAACAAAAAAACAGAAGTCTTTAAAAGCAAAATTTCAGTTTTCTTCCATGTGAAAAAATGGACGTTTGATTTTTTCTCCCTTGGTCTTCATTATTGTTTTGTTGTCTCAATATTTCAGATGTCACGCATTTTGATGATATGCACTGGGATACTCACTTTCTGTTTTCTGATGTTGTTGAATAAATATTTATTTGTTTCCTCTTTTTTTATTTCCGAAGTCCATTGTTTGAAGAAGACGTTACCAAAGTGTGGGACTATGCCAACTCTGTGGAACAGTACAAGGCGCCAGGTGGCACTGCCAAGTGCAGTGTGGAAGGCCAGATTTCTTCCTTGCGTACATGGCTCAACTCCATCTCCAAGACCGTTGCTCATTAGATTGTGACAACAGCTTCATGTGGTTCCATGAACGGATTGCCCGAGATTGCAGTGTAGTAACGTCAGCATTGTCATCTCGTCATGAATTTGTTTCTTACAAACACCGACCATTCCGAATTGTAGGTCACATATTTGTTAAGATGAGGGTTCAGAAATGGGAATGGTTTACAGTATTGACCAAATAATGATGAGAGAGATTAGAAACTGCATTTGACTCTTACATAAATTGTGCTTACACTTGGTTAGTTAGGACAATGTATTGATGAATTAATGAGTGCCTGCTGTCTGTATTAAATTTGTTCTCATGTAACGTGGTACTTATGACTGACGGCTAACGCGGAATATTTGATTGATGTCCTGATGTGTGTGTTGTTCAGGTGAAGTTGTGCCTAATGCGAGCGTGTCATTTCACTACGAGAACCACAGTTTTGAGTGGCTCAAGGGTGATAACTGATAACATGAGCGTAACAGTTGTGATACAGTTACTTTTGTGTAAAATTCCTCAGTAAATATCACTTTCCATGTCAACATCCTGGAACAGTATTCTTCATTTCTTCTCAAATTAAGATCATCCAAGATGTTGCAGTTACAAGAACACCATTCATGTCCCCTAGGCTGCACAATTGTGTTAAATGTGTCAGATATCAAGGGAGAATTTCATTGAGAAAATTGGGTTTCAATGATAAGGAATTCACAGGAGTTGACTGTAAACATGGATATCCTGGCACAGAACGGCCATTGCTAAACAATTTTTTTTTACCAGAGTTGAGTCAGCTCATCTGTCTCTCCAGTGACAGTAATAAAATTCATATAAGACCAATTTTACAGCCGATTCATGTCACCTGATCATGCAACATATGAGTGTTATTTTATTTTATTTTATTTTTTTTTGGTCATGTTCAGTCTGAGCAAAGGTTGACATTTGAGATTTGCTTTCCTATCAACTTCCAATCTGGATCCTAACATCACTGCCTGCCACACTCAGTATTGGTGAAAACATCTGTATATATAACATACAATCAGCTGGTGTCCAGCTTACAGCAAGTCACACCATGGGACAGGGTCGCTGATCTAAAGTGATGATAGTGTAACTCAGGCTGTCAGATAATGTCATTGAAATGCGCTAAAATAGTTTTGTTTTAATCTAATACAACCATAATTGCACAGCTCATCAAATTAGTCATGCTAAAAAGAAGATTTTTTTTTTCTCAGCATCTCAGACTTGCAGCAAATGTTTCTATGCCATTGTTGTAAAACACTGACAAGTTGAAAATGTTTCCAGCTCAGTCTTATCTTTTCTTACAGCTCAGCCTTGATGTTTCTCTCCCTCCAGCTCAGTCTTATCTTTTCTTACAGCTCAGCCTTGATGTTTCTCTCCCTCCAGCTCAGTCTTATCTTTTCTTACAGCTCAGCCTTGATGTTTCTCTCCCTCCAGCTCAGTCTCTCACTGTCAGTGAGAAATGAAATAACTGGCGTGAGTCGCTTCAATCATTCAACGCAAAAAAAAAAAATAAATAAAAATTAAAAATTACAAATAAGTTTCAAATGATTTACGATGTGGATTGTTGGCGACAGGCGGATATTTTGCCTGGTCTTTTTTGAGTTGACAAATCACTCCTTGAATGCACGGGGTTGAGATGCCAGCTGGATGAATGTAAACAGAGGAATACTTTTATTTATAGGGTTTGACTACGAAGAGGATAAACATCATTTTCAAAATTTTGGAGATCAGTGCATGAAATGATATCTCTGTGTTAGTTTTGTAAGTCTTGATTTTAACAGTAATGTGCAAAATGGGATATGTCCTACTATGGATTTGTGTGTTTTATAAAACACATTTATATGGAACAGAAAATCATGTTTTTCTCAATTTGGATGCATCCCATCTTTGCAGTCAAACCCTTCAGTTTTGTTTCTTCATTTTTTAAATTTTTTTGTTTTTTCTTGGACTTAGAAAAAAAAAGTGGAACTGAGTTTTGTGTTTCCCAGAATAGCCAAAATGACAAGGTTAAATTAGCAGATAAATCTCATATGTGAGTTACAGGGTATTGTAGTTTGGTAAGTAAGACGACTGGAAACAGTACAGAGAGTGAACCTCTTTATGGACTCAGTGTTGTGTTTGGTTTCGTTTTGCGCTTGGATTGTGTTTTCTATTATGTCATTTTTAAGCGATAAGGAAGCACACCATTTGTAGCTGACCATCGAGCATCCAGTTTACTTGTCTGACCTGTTTGGTATACAAATAAGATGCGACACAATGAAATCAGACACTCGTCAAACTGAAGCGACTGGAGAAATCACTTGTTTTTCAACAGTGAATGAATTTTTAAACCATTTTTTTTTTTCCTTCACAGAACCCTTCTATGTCAATCTAAAAATGCACTTCACAAATTTGCTGAAATAGATTGAATAAAAGCCTAAAAATTGTATTTTAGTGGCATGCGCTAACAAGAACTAATAAAGATTAACAAAAGTGATCGGCTATTTTTCCACAAAATCAGCTGCAACAACAGATCACCCCCACTGTCTTTAATTGCCAATATCTCGATTCTACTTAAGGAAGGAGAAACATTTGTTCACGCACTGAAAGGGAAATGAATAATCTTCACAGTGATACCAATAACTCCATACGCTACAAATTTGACCAGAGCCTGATGTCATTGCGTCGCATCACATTTTTTTTTTTAATGTTACTGTGGAAGAGTTTAGTCCTGAGCTTTCACTTTCTCACCTGAACAGATTGGCAGGAACAGGCAATGTTGTCCACAGCAGTGGTTTCAATCAATAACTTTACCAAGTGAAAAGCAGAGATGTCATTGAAAGCACAGCAGTTTCCCTGCCATCTGCAAAAAGTGGACATATCTGAAGACTCCAGTGGAAAAATCAGATAAGTCACATTTTCTACAAAGGGAGAAAAACAGAAATGAAAGTTTAGAAGTTTATAGTTTTTCACTGTAGACCCTTTTAAAAACCCTCTTTTAGTGAAACTTACCTGGTTTTTCCGAATTATTGTTCTGGTTAACAAATCTTATCCGGGTTGCTTTATAACGTCCGGGCAATAACTCATTTTTCACAAAAATGTGACTTATCTGGTTTTTCCACTGGAGTCTTCATGTGGTTCTCCTCCCTTTCTACACGAATTCAAACCAGTATTGATCCCATGTGTTCATTCTCTTTCTCTGCTGCACAGTAGTGTATTCTTCTATTCTGTGTCACTGTAAGTTTATTATCAGTTAACCCTTTAGGAATGCAAAGTAAGTCTGCTTTGTAACACGCGGTTCCCTGTCTAGCAAATCTTTTGTAATTAGCATCACAGAGAGAATATATGGTTAGCAGCACTCCTCATTATGGTCCTGGTGGTTGCCATAACACTGTCAGTTCATTGTCGGTTAACCCTTTGGGAATACAAGATCAGTTTGTTTTTTATTGCACATGCTTTCATACATATTATGTGTGAATTGCAGAGTGAACACTATGGTGAGCAGTGCAGGTCACTATGATCCTGGCAGCTGCTATTGGTACGATAACTTGCTCTTTGTCGCAACAATGTCTTGCACTTTCACTGTGTAAGAAAAAGTCCCAAATGACATTTGTCATATGGGTCACCAAGAGATTACTCAAGTAAAACTACAAGTTTGCTGTCAGCCCAATAAAATGACAAGTTTGTTGCTGATGACTGACATCAACAACAAGTTTATATCTAGTCAAGTGAAATGATAAAGTTAATACTATCCAAGGAAAAATACAGGTGTACAACGGGCAAGTTTTTGTGCAGACCAGTACAATCACATGTTCATCACCATTTCAGACTATGAGTGGATATTCACCATTGTTGGTGTACATATGTGCACATTGCTTCAAGTTGATGCAAAAGAAAATTCAAAATATCCCATGCTGAAAGTCTGCTTTCGTTAGAAATATGAATGATTACTCATATAAACTCTTTGTTTTACAAATTATTTGCACGATGTGAGCTTTAAAGAAAACACCTGTTTTGTAAATAGTTCAGAACATTTAATCTGTCTGTCATGGGATTTCCATGCAATGACACTTTGTGAAGATTATTGTGATGTTTCTATAATATTTCAGCATAAATATAACCATGTGTCATCATATGTAGAAAATTTGAATACATGGGCTCTTTCTGTCAACCCTTTCAAAAAGGTAGGCGGCGATGTTGATTTGTCTGAATATATTTGATCTGATTAAATTGTCAATGTGTTTATAAGTAAGATCATATCAGTTGGGGGATAACCATGGGATGATAAAAGAGAACAATTTTGTGAAAATTACCAGTATGTTGCATCAGTGTTGATGTTTAATCATAACAGTTCTCAGTTTTCCACAGAAAGCAAGAGCTCATATAGCTCATATCCATTTGTAATCATTTTTGCCCAGGTTGCAAAGTTGTTTAGATATTAAACGTTTTTTGTTCACGTCAAGAAGTGGAATTTCTGACTGATGTCATGTATCTGCCCAGTTCGTCCCCAGTATGAGTGTATTTTGCAAAATAAATTAATTGTTTAAAACAGAGAAACAAAGTTATTAAATTTGACCAAGGTTCTATAAAAAAAATTCTAACATGAAGGCAAAATACATGCACTGAATTCCATATTTTATCTTGATTTAAATTGAGAAAAATTGTCCATGTGTTGCTCCTATTTTTTTTAATTTCTGGACACAATGCATTTGATGACTGTGGTGTTTTTTATGTTATACAGAGCGATTCGATAAGAGATGTTTTTCCAATTCCTGCCAGTTCTGGTCCAATTGTACAAAATGGTTGTGTCTTTGGTGCATTATATGTTTAATTACCAACAATTTTTTCTGCATCTGCGAAACAGAAAAAAGGCCACACGTTTTTGGTTCTACACTTTTATGTATATTTAGTCATTTGCCATATTTGCTCTCTATATTTTGACAGTTAGCCTGTTCATAATCCATTTTTTTCAAACAGTTTATCCTTTTGAATGCATGGTGCCCTGCTTTTGAACAGAAATCTTATATTTCCCATTGTCAAAAGTTGTGCCATTTTTACCTAATCCATATATGATTAGAAAATCTCAAGGAGTGCATGTCCACAACTAGGACAGACTCTATTTTTAAGAAATCCAGCTATATTATTGGTGCTTAACCTCTTCAGTGCTACGCCAATTTTGCAATCCTGTGCTAGGCATCGCTATTTCGGTCAGTCTCCTCACTCTGTCGACTGCTCCTCTGCACCCCCTCTCCACCCACCCACACTCGGTCCCACCCACAGGTGTTGAGCCAATTGCCATCCATCCATTACTTTCTCGCAAACAATCAGAAGCATCAACTGTCACTCAGTGTTACTATTTGTCACATGAGCAATGAGATTAAACTGCAGATTTGGGCTTTCATCAGTGGCCATCTAGCAATCATCAGCTAGCAGTGTCTGTCCAAAAATTCTGCTTGTCGATGTCAAACGCTGGTCAGCGGTTGGATCATCGCATCAGAGAGAAAGATGTGGGTGGTTGGTAGTGAGCTGACCTTGGATGTACCATGTACGCTTACCCACACGTAAGAGAACACGTTTTGGATGTATCTTGTATTGTTCTCAGCAGTGAAGTGGTAAATGAGGATGAAGTGAGACTGAGACTTATCAGGGAAGGCACAATATAGCCGTTATCGTACTGATGTGCCATTAAACCCCAACTCAACTCAGCTCAACTTATCAGGGATGTCAAATTTCCTACTTTGGTAGGAAAATAGACTTTTTGGCTGTCAGTAATTTCTCTGCTGGCTTTAATTCCGGTATCATTTACACTGTTCCTAAAGAATATGACAGGAATTTTTCCTACTGTTTCATGTAGACAGTTTGATATCCCTGACATCTATTGAGGCTTGACTGTGGACATTGGACATGTCAAAGCACTGATCTGGTCAAAAACCGGCTCATTTTAACTTTGTATTGGACTCCCTGTCCATAGAGCACACAGTGATGGTGTGACGTATATCTGGTACGCATGTTGTACTACTCCGAGACATAGTCAGTTCTTCAACACGGATGTAAAGCAAAAAACAGCTGACAATGACATGAAATACATTTTAGAAAAAGTGTTTGGGGAAAAATATGGCTTATGATTTTTTTTTCCTTCAATTATTGATAAATGCCATGGAAAAAAAAAACAACATTTTGTTTTGATGTTTTGTTTCTTAAAATGACCCACCTCCCCGCCGGTACATCCTGTATTCTCTGAGTATTCTTTGACCTTTATTGATTGAGATTATCTCCCATTGTTATCAATCTTTGATTGACGTATGTTTGTGAATTGTTATATTTGCCATCCCTTTTAAAGTGTCCCCATTGACAGAAGTAAAGAATAAATCATAATGTGACTTCATTTTTTTCTCTTCTTTGAATTTGCAGGTGTGTCTTTCTGTTTCACAATTTGAGCAGATTTTGTGAATTTAATTCAATACTGAAAGGCCTGGGGTGGGGGGGGGGGGGAGTGGAGGAAAATTCTCGAGTTGGTTAGTGTATCTTAGCAAATGGGTTAAGCAAAATGGATTTTTTTGTGTGTTTGCTTTTAAGTATTTCTGTTTTTGTTTTTTTTTATGAGGAAAATTCAAGTCAGTCGATTGGTGTATCGCAGCGAATGGATGAAGCAAAATTTTGTTTACTTGGTCAGTTTGTGTGTTTGTTTTTAAGTTGTTTTTTTTTATGTGCAGATGGGGACTGAGAAACCACAAGTTTATACTGTTACACTCTTAACGCTAATTACCTAAGTCATTTTTTGGCCATTTATAGAAAAATGGAAAAAACACTTTTATTTCACCATATAATATGAATATTACATCACGCACATGATTCACTTCAAACGCTGCAAGCTTTTTTAAAAATTCAACATTGGAAACAATGGGTCTGAGAACAACGTGGTGAATTCAACTATGACATGAACTCAGTTTGGGCAAATAGTGTCGTTAGGCACTTATCGCTTGAGTATGATGACATACAATGTCCTTGAGTTTGATAACTGAAAAAATTAAGGGATATCAGTCTTAATCTTATGTCCAGCTTGACTTAAAATTCTCTACACAAACATGATTTTTGTCTTGATATTTGTCTGCTGTTAAGTTGTGGCTGTGAAGTCACTTCTTTGGAGAATTTCAGGGATGTCATATGTCATACTGGTTAAGGGTTGTCTTTAAGAGACTAAGAATATGAGATGCAACACCGTAGAATCAGGCACTCATCAAATTTTGAGCAAATGGAGTTATTGGGATCACTTGAATGTTATTCATTTTCCTTTTCCATGTGTGAAAAAATTTTTGTTCTACCTAAAGTAGAAGTTGAGATATTGACAATTAAAGACAGTGGGGGTGACCTCTTGCTGCAGCTGAATTTAGTGAGAAAATGGCCGATCCCTTTTGTTCAAAGAAAGAGGATATTGATCTCGCAAACTGTGCAATTTGTGCGATATTTGTGCATTTATGTACAGCTGAGATAACCACCATGTCAGAAGGTTGAAAAGCTTAACAAAACCGTAACCATAACTTTTGTTAATTCTTATTAATCTTTATTGGGTCATGCCACTAGATTACAATTTTTTTGCCTTTACTCAATGTATCTCAGCAAAATTTAACTCAGAAATGCATTTTTAGATTGATATATATAGAAGGGTTATGTGAAGAAAAAAAAAATTGCGCTAAAAATTCATTCACAGTTGAAAAACACGTGATTTTTCTGGTCGCCTCAGTTTGATGAGCACATGATTTCACTGTGTTGCGGCTCATAAATTGAACATTTTACTTGAGAAAGCAACCATGGAGCACAGAGCTTGAAAGTAGATTAACCCTCTAGAACCCAGAAAATGCTGAGAATTGTTGTCAGAACGTCATCTCTCTGGCTTGTTCTTAATGTTATCAAAAACTAATTAGGGCCATTCATAATAGTTAAATATAGTTGAAGTCTGTCTTTTAGATTTGTTTTGTGGAATTCATACGAACGTCATTGTCTGTTGCATTCGATATTCTTTCAATAGTAACTACCATATGTGCACCATTGGGCTCTAGAGGGTTAATATAGATCTACTGTCAGCACAAGTGATCGCATAGTGAGCTTATGAAACTGTAGCTCTGTCTTCGAGTTCAAACACAGTGGTCAGGCTAGATGAGATGGAGTCAGGTTAGATTAAATCAGTTTAGCCCTGTACCCAGTGGAAGGCTGCTGGGACATCCCTGATGACAACCTGACAATTTGCCATCATCTGCCCAGTCTTCTACAAATCTCAATGTGGTTCTACAAGAGAAACGGGTCGTTTTTTTGTTTTATCTTCCCATTTTTCAGTCCACTGTTTGTGTTTTCCAAGAGATGTCTTTATCATCTTCTTCATTCTTGTAGGGTGCCTGCCATGGCTGATAGATTTTGCAAGGCCATTCAGTCTTGTGATGTGACTGCTAATTTTTAATTAGGGACCCCAG
The DNA here is from genome assembly GCA_039654565.1 of Peronia peronii. Taxonomy (NCBI): domain Eukaryota; kingdom Metazoa; phylum Mollusca; class Gastropoda; order Systellommatophora; family Onchidiidae; genus Peronia; species Peronia peronii. The sequence continues at coordinate 3,042 of JBCEWB011010359.1, read as the reverse complement.
TACCACAAACTGATTTTTTTTTTTTTTTCATTTTAAACCCAGATGAAAATACATGTAAATGTTATGTGCTAACAGTTTTGTTGTTGTTGTTGTTGTTGTTGTTGTTCTGGGCAGTTTGGCATCATAGTCATGGTGATAACATAGTTTTTAAGAAAGGTATATGGATTTTGAAAATACGATGTATTAAAATTTTGTCACAAAATACAGTGCTGGTATACCACATTTATACCACCATAGCATGATCACCAACATTGTCAGATCAAAATAATGTTTTAAATCAAGAGTCCGCAAAATTATATTTGTACTCAATTTTTTTTTAATGGTCATCAATTACATAAGTTAGAATTTAAAAAAAAAAAAAAAAAGGAATCACCCAAATCGTTCTGAGTATATTTTCAAATGTTTATGGAACAAGGGGAAAAAAATCAAAATGTTCAAAAATTTTAAAACATGGAAAAAATCAATGAATACGTGTAGTCTCAAGGCATGAAATTAACACCAAAATGAACATCAGTTCAAACCCTATACATGAACATGAAATGTGGGTCAGGTAAGAAATCAATGTGATTAAAAGTAGAAGCATGCAAAAGCTTTAAACTGCTAAAATAGTGGGATTTTTCCTGACGTTGAAACATCACAGAAAAAATAGTGAATGTATCATGGAAGAAAAACAAGGTTCAAAACACATGTTGGTATGGTTACGGTGTATACATATATACGTCTTTCAGCCTCCTCCGGGGTGGTCATCTCAGACAATACATGTCACCTTTAAAACTAGACGTATCTCTGTAAATGCATCCAGAGTGACATGAGAAACATGTCAAAGAGATTTTTAATGAAAATTTTGAAAATCCTTATCAATACAGCAAGAATAGCATGGCATTTCACTCCTTGGAAACATCAACGTCAGTTCACTTTCTCCTGTAAGATTTATCGATAACATTTCGCCTAACAATCCATGTGAAATGGTTTCCTTGAAAATTACTGATTTTTAATTTTATTGAAAAATGAAAGCTCTTTTCAAACTACATGCAAATCCAAGTTTTTCCAATATTTTTGAGTTTTTAACAGCTAAAACTCTCGTTTGAAAACTTTAGAATCATCTATTTTTTTCTGCCTGCCCAGATAACAAATTGGTTCAATTTGGTATCGTAAATTAATTTTATGCACTATAACTATTGTCCACCAACGAAAACGATGTTTTCTTGCTACTAATACCACACAGTTTGTGCGAGGAGACATGGACAAAGCGGGTCCGAATATTCGTTCATCGCAGTTGGTGAAAAGGCTGAGAGTTGGCTTTTAAAAATAATGAAATGACATTCAGGGCTGAAGTTTGCATGTGTAGACAGAAGGAAGAAAAGGCCTTTCAACGTTTTTGATGTATTTAGAGAAAAAGACAATGAAACAGGAACGTAAAACTGGCTTTCATTCTTGACTCATTACCACATCAGTGATATTTATTTTTATTACATGTACTTTTGATGTATCGAGTGTATAACATTTACGATGATGTCTAGAAACAGTAACTTTAAAATAAATAAATACATAAATAAAATAAATAAAAATAAAGAAAGCTTACATGGATTGCACTATTACATTTACAAAGACAAAGCTCTTTCCTTTGCAGACTAATTAAGAGTGGAAATGCTTACAGTGCTTTTCTTTTTTGTTTACATATTTCTTTATTTGTATGAGTATTTTTATTTTTATGTCAGTGTTCTTGCCATATTTAATGAGCGTTGGTCTTGTGCTGCCTAGTCTTCTGTTGTTTGATAATGATAATAATAATCATAACAATAATAATAATAATAATCATAACAATAATAGTAATAATCATAATCATAACAGTAATAATAATTGTAATAGTAGTTTTAAAAATATACATGAACTTGTATTAAATTTTTTTTATGTAAGAAAAGAAAAACACACACATACATCACACACACGCACGCGCACAAATAGATCTATATCTACATTTAAAAATTGAAAAGAAAAAAACAAAACATGTGCACTGTACATTATGTATAGATAGACAGACAGACAGACAGACAGATGAGTAGATGCACAATGAAGACTGGCACAAACTGTCATAATGAAACAAAATAAGTACATTGTAAATGAAATAGGTATATCAATGATAATTTATTTCCAAATAAATGCGATGTTTCACACGCTAGAGACTAGACTAGAGAGCCTTAGGCCCTCGCTTTCCTCCCCTGAGACGACCGGTGCAATAGATGGTTGACTGTGGCTGGATATTGTACGCTTTTATTCGTTGTCCATCCTGCATTACCCTGCCGCCTTGGCTGGTAAGGACCTGTTGCTCGGCTGGCATGCCGATCTTTTGGGTGACTTTCCTTCGGAACTGCTCCACAGAGGTTTCATCCGTCACCTGAATGGTGTGATTCTTTCCTTCACAATCTTTTAGAAACACATCGAAGCTGCAGAAATCAAAATAAGAATAACTGCCGCTTACATAATAACAATAATAATAGTAGCGAGCATTTATATAGCGCTTATCGCCGTAAATACAGGCTCTAAGTGCTTTACAATCTATTATTACCCCGGTTCTCAGCTTCCTGGGAAGCATACAAGGCGGCTACCTGTTAGGCGCTTTAATCCTTATTAATTTAACAATAATAACAATATACATAATAATCCTGTAATAATAATCATGCATAATAATAAAGAAGTTATATAATGAACATTTTCTTCCGTTCACAGCAATACCCTATTTACATTTTATGTTTCCTTTGTTCCCCAGAAGAAGAGTCAAATTGGTTCGAAAATTTAGCAAAGTACATGTATTACTATTAACATCAATATCAAGTTCTTTGTATATGTTATTTTTTTTTTTTTAGTTGTTTAATCAATTGCCGGTTAGACAGTTTTCTTATAATGTTGTAGAATAATAATAATACATGTAATAGCTTTGAAACAGCGTGTATCCCCTTGGTGTACTGCACGCTCTCTAAACGTTCGTGTATATTACACAGAGGCAATGGCTGAAAAGTTCATAGAAAGACCAACTTGAATTTG
>JBCEWB011010138.1:0-14997 GCA_039654565.1 Peronia peronii | reverse complement strand
TTATATATGAAGGATGTGGCTCTGGATATATAGTTGTGAAATCATCCACATTGCTACCAATCTCGGTTCCTTCCATGTAGCTACGATGGAACACAAAACGGTGTCAATAGCCTGAGCAATGATCACTCAAAGTTTGTTTAGACCTGGCGATTGGGAAAAAAAATGTTTACCCACAATAGCTCAGACGGTTTAAACAATTTGTATCCCTCACTAAAAACGAAGTCCACAAAAATGACATGATATCTGCTACTTTCAGATTTGAAATATTGACATTGCTATTGTTATCGAGTGTTTACTTTTGATTACACATGCATAGTCATCTTTTGTTGCTCTGGAGGGAAATTAATGTCAGCGGTTCTTGTCTTTATCGATTTTACGGATCCATTTATTGGTAAAATACAATATCTGAGTTGCCATTTAGATTCTTGATATGAAAGCATTCACAAGGAAAGGTACAGAACAATAGAAAGAAGTATTTCGGTAGACTTCTCGCAGTTTTGCATGTTTTAAAATGTCCAGAGATATACACTAAAATATTCTTCAACTATGACTGCAAGAGGAATAAAAATGCTTTAGAATCTGATGTCAGCTTGTGGAACACCATGGTCTGTGAGCGCCTGGACTGGAGGCAGACTGCACAGCAGGTTACGTTCTAGTCTGAGGAGTCACTTGTGTTACAAACTGACACAGTGAGACAAAGTAGAAAGGCTCGAGGCAAATACCTCTACAGAGCAGAGTACCATAGTATTTCGAGATACACTAGAATAATGTGAACATGTAAATCATATTATATCATTATATAAATAAAAAAAAATATCATTAACGCCAAATCAGTGATGCTGTTTACAGAGCCTCATTGCATAAGATTATCATTGGGCAATTATTTGACAAATCTTTACAATTCAGACATTGATTGTATATATTAATAAAACCCGTTGTTTGTCTTACGTGCGTTGGTTTTGTTAATCACACTTAAATTCTACTCCCAACATGGTGCGCACCCACCACAAAAATGAATATTATCTTTTTCACCGTACTCATTGCATGTCTGTATGTGCATTTCATATGGCCGGAACTTCCGAGGGAAGAACCGGAATCTCGGACGATCGAACCCAATGGCTTGATCCATAATGGCTCGCAGCCCTAAAAGAAATTCTCGAAACACTGTCGCTGTAGCTAGGCCGAAAATGTCAAAATCAAAAGGTTTCAGTTTCCTGTGAAAGTTGATTTTGCAAAGGCCTATCAACAAGGCTCAATGCCAAAGTTGAAATTAACTAAAATACATCTTCTTCAATTCTGTTTTTCTCATGGTCCTCTAAATATTGGATGCTCCATAGTTGGAAATCCAAAGAATCAAATATCGTTACTCTTCAACAACAAAACAAAAAATAAAGTTTTGAATCCCCCTACATTGTAGTAACTATTTACTACAATTCTTTTAAATAAGACTAAATTAAATATATTACTTATTTTATTCTTTTTAGATTGCCATTTAAGGCCAATGATCCTCTTGCTCTCTGCAAGAGCTGGCCAATAATCCGCCAGTCTGAAGCAAAAGTCAAAGCCGTTTAAGAAATGAAAATGAGGAATGAATATACGTGTTAGTATTCACTTGATGGCTCATAATTCCGATGGGCAATAATTAAGCTTATATTTTGTTTGCAATTCAAAGGTAATAACAAATTAAAAAGGAGATGCAATTTTATTTCATGAATTGGAAGAGCAAAATTACTTATTACTTAGGGAGAAGCATGTTGTTTGTTAACTGTAGGCTCTTCTCCCTATCTCCATAAATATATTTTGGTTAAAGCAGTGAAGTTAGTGACAGCACTTATATAATATTTTTAATGCGCACAGTTTGTTTGTTTGTTGTTGTTGTTTTTTTGTTGTTGTTTTTTGTAGATTATAATCCTCTATACATTTAACTTAACCTCACCTCTAAGTCTGAGTGTTTCTCCATTGTTATCCAGTCCAATTCTATTAGGACTATTCTTTCACTGCTGCATGCTTTTATATACATTCTTATCTTTTCTCATTGCACTTTATATACTTCCTTGTATGCTTGCTCTCCGAAAAAGAATCCTTATTCAACTTACTTTCTATTCATTTTCAGAACTATATCCATTTTTTAACCATCCAAATAATTTTTGGGAACGACGTATCTACATCTTAAACTATATGTGCCTCAGAAAGGGTTTGTGTGAATGTGTTTGGTGTGTGTGGACGTGCTCAAGGGAAGGCTCCTTGTTTCTTTGCGAGGGAAGGGGAAGAGGAGGGAACAGGGGGAGTTTAGTGACCAGACGCCATTAATCCTGCTCGTCCGGAAGCCGTTCCTAGTCTATTGATGGGGCCAGGGTGTTACAGATGACCCTCCACAGAGATTTATGCAAATTAAGGCTGACCCGGTTGCGTATTGAGGACTTTTGTATGCCTGCCTCACTCCTTTCCATCACTCCCCAATATATGACTTTGTACATGCCGCTCACTCACAAACACACATGCATACTTTCACATCCTTTTGACCCAGGACAGAGATATACAATTTATAGACACTGCTCTAGCTAGCATCTAAAACTCTGGAAAAGCTCAAAAGGATGAAGACTGGCAAACTTCCAAGGTGGTCATGATTGACAATGAGGAGGCTTTTTCCATTATTCTACTGTGTGTGTGTACTTGTATTCTCCCCATTTTTATCAGACTGTTTTTTCACGTCATTAAAGTATTGGTTGCCTTCATTTAAGGAACACATAAATAATTGTAACATTTTCATTATTTCTTCAAATGGTCCACTTTCCTTTTTCATAATTATTACAATTTCAGAAAACGTTCAATTTATCATAAGATCTGATTATAATCATAACTTAAAAACATACTCAGACATACACAAACAAATGGATACACACACATGTACCCACATACACACACACTCACATTGAGGCCTAGTGATTTCACTATAATCTTCCAATTTTAGTCCCACCACAAAAATTTTGGTTTTGTTTTGTTTGTTTTCGTTTGTGTGTGTGGTTTTGTTTTGTTTTGTTTTTTGTTTGTTTGTTTGGTTTGGTTTATTTGTTTGTTTGTTTTTTTAAGACAAAAAAAGAAAGAGAGAGAAAACCATCTCAGAAAAGTCCCTACCATCTGGTCTGATGACAAGATAAAGTTGGACTCATGCTGACCATTATGCCCTATCAGCACTGCGCGTCTCTGACCACTTGTGACTCGCCACCAGCTCTGGTCAGACATATGCGTGTCACCGGGCCTGGCATGTGATATCGCTGGAACCCCGGGAGCTTCCACTTGATGCCGCCGGCCCACATAATTGGCTCACCGTTCAGCGACGACTGCACGAGGCTGTGCAGTATGTAGTGCAAGGTCACACTGCCATTCGAGTTACATTTGAGCTCTTCAGCCCTGTTCATTGAGACGAGAAGACGCATATTTTCGGGTTCTGTGATACAGTGATTACAGTTGGGAGACTCTCATGAGCACTTGCGTTCTCGACGGTCCCGGGGATTAAGCGAATAGAGTCTGTGAAGAAATGGCATATTTTGTCTTAAGATGTCTTTTTTGATGTCATACGATCGGGGTATGCGCTCGCATCGGGTTTAGAGGTAACTTGAACTAATTAGTGCAGGAGTGATGTAGAGGAGAGATGTTATAATATTGGGCAAGCCTGGTTCGTGGTCATAATATTCTGATTATGACGGTATAGCTGATGTTACAATTTTTTATACTATATCACTGTGTACATTATTAAATTTGATCTGATAAACCGTTGTTATAGATTACCATGATTTCTTTTACAATAATACAGATTTCATTGATGAATCACAAACTGGGAATATCAACTGGAAAATTTGTTATCTATCAGTAATATAAAATAATAGAAAATGAGAGAAAAACGCCCTATACAATGTCTTATTCCAGTACATTGTTTTCTTTCAAACACACTATGGCTCATCTTTTTATTACCCTTTGGGCAACGGCTTGTATCACATTCTCTTCCCGTTCTCTTTGTTTACTTTGGTGTTCCCGAACCTCCTATCGGGAATGCTTTCCCCTGAAATTTCCATCCTTAGCCTTAAGTCTCAAAAGACTTGCACAACATACGAGCGATGCCTGCCATTGCAGTTATACTTTGCTGATGATGCTTGATACAATCATGATAATATGATGGCTCGTAAACATCCAAACTGTTGATATTGTTGTTGTTATTTACATTTTCATTTCGTATTGTTTTCTCGTCGCTCTCTTCTTGTCGCTTTCGTGTCTACCATTTTTCCTTCACCGTCTCTCTCGTCCTTACAACAAGTCTTTTGTGGTTCCTTCATCTCTCTACGTCGGCCGATTTCACCTCGCTGTTGAAAAGTCTGTGGAAATCAAATTAAATCTAGCTGTTGACTGTGAGGGAGTTGAAATGAATACGTCTCCATAAAGTGCCTTTACTATCTTGTGCAACTTCTGCTTTTCGCGCTAACTGATAAAAATCTTCCTTTCGCTTTTTATTTTGAGTCTATTCGGAGAGATTTGAGAGATCTATAAATTGAAAAAAAAAAGGGGAAAAAGGTTTACGAAGGTAGAGAAATGGGGGAGTGAAAAGGGGGAGAAAGACGCAGAAAGTCAGAGAAAGGTATTGGAAATGCCAGTGAGCGCACTTCACCAGTGATTTTAGTGAGTACAAAATATTTACCTCGTTATAATCCTCTATAAGTTTAGATTAATTTCACCAACGATCGTCTCTCTCGTTCCCTTTATACCCCCACTTTTATTGTTGTCTTGCTGTTTTCTGCTTTCTTGTTTACTTCTATCCTTCTTTATTTCTTCTTTTCTCCTGTACTCTTTTTTAACTCTTCCTCTTAGATGTGGCATTAAGTAGCATAAATTAAATTGAGGCACTAATGGAGAAATGCGTACATCCATTGAGCGCCCGCCTGGATGAGCTTGTGGAATGGCTGCCGAAGAATAACGTGACAACTATACATTCATAAAGAGGAAGATTACCCTCTTTTAACATTGGAAGTAACTGTCTACACTGCAATGAAATGTTGGTTCATCTAAGGCACACGATCAGGCCTTCATGAGAATATTTGCGCTTGAAACGGAGTAATGTTTTCTTTTCGCGCTCCGTGTTTAGTTCAATGCCACTAGGTGAGCATACTAGTTTCCCAGTGCTCTGGTGAGACTAAGAAAGTTCATGGCAATTATTCCGTGCAAAACAAAATTCATAACCAAATTTGCCCAAAATCTATCTAATCCAGACCTTCAAACATTAAAAGTAAACAAGAACTAGCTGGAATTTCAAATGCAGCCATTCGTGTCCAACGATGGAGCAGTAATAGGTAAATGTTATGACTTTGGCACGCCACGCTAAGTAGCGGCACGTCAGCCTGAGTTATCTCCTGTTTTTTCTTTTTCTTTTGCCGTAGTCTGCCTGCATTTCAGTATTTCAATTTCACTCTCTCTCTCTCTCTTCTTTCTCCTTTCCCTCTTCTCTCGTTCTCTTTCTCTCTCCGAGCTGTTAGACAGTTCTCAAAGCTCTACATAATCAGAAGACCGCTTGAGAACATAAAACATAATTGTGTATTTTAAAAATCCTGGAAGGTATTAAAGATTTCAAGGATCAAATCTGCATAGTGCATATTATGATTCAGCTAGACTGAATGGGATCAAAGACAAGAGCTCTGCTTGGGATCAGTTTCTCTCTAGCTTGAATCTAAAATCCCGCCCATCTCACAATAATATTAGGCTTACATCTAGAGGCGTAATGAGAAACCAGATATGAGTATTCTATAACATAAACACTATTCGTCCTATCAAGCTATAGTGAGATTTGATTCTCTCATAAATATCTATGGGCTTTCTTCGAAAGCATGCTGTTGTCATCATATGGCAGGAAAATCAGCAAGAGTAAGCTATACATTGTCCAAATTCAGAGTGTTAGTGGCGGTACCGAAAAATGTGTTTTCTTTGCAGAAAAGCTATATGGCTTTTTTTTTTAATCCCGTAAAACGTACTGGTGCTGCACAAACTTATTTACCTCCAGATGATAAGTAATCTCCATCTTTTGCCATGCAATAGGTAGCCTGGATAAATAGGTTTTCCCTTTGGAGACATCGCCATAACAAAACATATTTTCTAAAATAAAAGTAATGCTTCGTACTGTACGTTTGTCCAACTGAGACGCCTGCTGCTTCATTCGACAAACACAACACATGGGACTGTTGCATTTTTGTGGGGATAAAACAAAAACATGAGAGACCACACAGAAGATGATTAACTAGAAATGATTAGCACTGCTCTAGTTTATTACAAATTAAGAGTCGAATAGCTGCTTTGCTTTGCACGGTAACCTACAACTGCACGGAAGTGGAACCAGTGAGGTGGCAGGCAGTTACATGATGCTCAGTTTGACTAGATCTACCATCGCACTGCTATGCTGTTTGTCTCGACCTTCACGTCCACCTGAAAAACCTGCATAATATTATTTCAAGCATTAGTGAGCATGCTTGCCTATTCTACAGTGCTAGATCAAGAGAATCAACGGAACTGTTTGTGATGTAATCGGAACATAAGAATACATGGGCTGGGGGGAGGGGAGAGGGGGGGGGGGGAGGGTTCCGCTTTTTTCAAAAGTGGTTTCGAGAATGTGCATTTCTGAGCATTGTTTGAAGAAGAAGAGGAAAGTTCTGATGGCAAATACGGTTGGGCCCAATTCGAGAATGTAATTGAAAGTCTAACTTTTGAGCTTTACCGTGAAAACTATGTTTTTATGGATCAATGTGAAGGACGATACATGCTCTAATTGTGACTATTGAACATCAACAGTGGGGTATAATATACCGTAGAAATGAAAGAAAACTGTGCAACGTCATAGTCGTGTCGAAACTCCAACCTCAGGAATATTAAAATTCTTCCAACAGAATCCTTTTTCCTGACAAGGTCAGATTTCAGTTGGGTTCACAATGTCCCGGGAAATTCCACCCATGATACTAATCTTGCCTCAGCCGCAAGTCTGCCTCACTTCTTGACTTGACCATGTTATGGTGACTAAAACTCCGCTATAAGTTACTGGCTGTAAGGCCTATTGAACCTAGATGCCCTCCAAATTATAATAGTAGTGAGCAGCAAGTAGTGTTAGTGATTTAATTACGAAGCAAATCGCCTGACCTACTTCCGGCCGGAAATCCGGTCGGATTTTTTTTTTTTTTTGGAAATCTAGTGTTCTACTATATAGTATAGCTCCCAACTGAAACATCGCGAGTTTGAGAGAATTTTTTCCGACTTACATCTAGATTTCCGAACATCAAGTCATCGCTGGCGGCAACAGTTCTTGGAAGAGTGTAATATTAATGAGAAAGGTGTGAGTGCTAGATCATCATTAAGTCAAAGTGTCAGGTTCAAAAAGAAAGGAAAAGCTTTTGGTATGACTTACTATCCCACTAATTCACGAGTGCGGGAGTGTAAAGGGGTATGGACTGTTTGAATATAAATCTACCTGGAAGTACGATAGCTGAGAGACAGCTCGAGCACTTGCCATAGAGCTGGCTCTGTCTTTAAACCCAAATGGATGCAAAATGCAGCGCTGGTGTGAAAAATTTTTAAACTACAAAACTTAGTGGTCAATATCACTTGGCACTGCCAACTTATGTCATAATCACATCATGAATAAATGAAACATTGCTTGCTTTGTTAACATTATTGGTTCTTGTTCTTTTGTTGTTCTGTCGTCGCTGCAATTTTATAGTTTTGGTTTCCATTCAATGTGATTTAATTCTATGAGGACTTTGCCTGTTTGCAGACTCACTACTAAAAAATCTGTGGCACTAGCGATCAATAAAAATAAATAGGCCTATATGTCTCGAGCTCGTTGATCGATTGCCACCACTTTCTTTGTAATTGACAGGAATCTTCTCCAAAAGTGTGTTTCTGACAAATAAACAGCTACGCTTTGAAAGTTTACAACTATTTCATTACTCAAACTAGATGTCTAACTAGCCACAAATTGTGTTTTATGGCAAGTTTAATTTGCATGCTCACGGATCATTTACCACTGATGAGACAACATTTGAAGCGTCAGTGAACTCAAAGTAAACCCATTATATCTATAAATGTACCCATGAGGTATTACCGCCATAGTCTGGGGTTTCTGAAGTTTCTTCTCTACGTCAACATTGAATGCTACTGGTAGACAGCTACAGACCTTTTAACAACTAAGTACTCTTTGTGTGTCAAAATGGATTGGCTTTATCAATTTATCCCCTGATTAAAGGTGCTCATATCCATCGAAACATCCTGTTAACATTTGAATGTGTCACGTATCTATGCAGAAACTGTGCCATTCCATTTGCTTCTGGGTCAGCATATTAATACAGGACTGTTCTTGTGATCCCTTGAATATCAGTTGTTTTGGATTTTGAATTAGTTTCAACTGCCACAGTCCTTGAATTGTCTAGCGCAGTCGAAAAAAATCTCTGATCTAACAAATACTTTTCCAGCCATGACATGGGAATACATAATTTGGCATCCTGCCAAAATTCAGTTGAAATGGGAATATAAAAATGTGCCGATTGCTATAGTTTTACAGTCATAAGAATGAAAAAAAAGGGAGACTTCTATACAGCTGTTGTTTAAATTAATTAATCCAAATAAAACCTAAAACAGCTTCTATCGTATTAACACTTTGCAAGGTGATAATTCTGCTGGATATCTTTTTCTACAGTGTACAGAATAAAACTTGCCTCATATGATACACAGACTATGATATTGTAATTTTTTTTCAGTTATCTTGTTGGTCAGTATGATTAATTTCGGTTGAGGTATATTATGTGGGGATCTTGAACACTATGTAAGTGAAATGCAACTTGATTATTGAGAGTGAATTTATTCAGTTGTTTTATTATTCGTGTGCCTATGATATGTTGTCTAATGAGGATAGAAGTGATGTTTGATACTGACAAGGGAATATTATATGTTTTATTCAGTTTTTGAACGTGTTTTCCTGTTTGTTTCTAATGCTGTAATGATTTATGACAAGGACAGCAAGTGATATATGGTGATTACACGAATTTCTCATGGATCATTCCGTCGTAACAAAATACAAACGTAGGACCATGTGTTAAATCAAGTATCAGAAGAAGGGCAAACATTCAATGACTAAAAGAACCAAAGTCAATGAGAATTATTTATCATCTCTGCTGTCTGTAGTAGTCTAACTGATACTATAAATATACAATATTAATAATTTTTAAGCCATTTTTTGAAAATTGATTTTGTTCTTTCATAAAGCAAGGTTGATCATGTCCTCTTCATTTCTGTATTCTCCAGTTTGTGATGATCATGGAGAAGAATGAGCAAATACAACGCTTGGCCAAAGCCACTGTGGAGTGTAATTTCAGAATACAGCATTACCTGAACTCTACCGCAACAGGTCAGTAAACAGTGCCCTCTGTGTGTTGTTTTTTCTCATCGTTTCACTGCCTGATTCTCTTCCCGTTATCATATAGTTGTTTCACCTTTGCAGAAGGCTATAACTATTGTCTACTGCCACCAAAACTAAATATTCGTTACTGCTTCAGAGCTTGGTGCCTTCGCTCAACAAGAGCTTACATAGAGGCCAATGCTGTTTTGGAAATATAACAGTGGTCAATTTCTGCGAGAGTTTACTGTGGATCGGTCTATTTCGACAATATGGAATCATTATTTTCTTCAGTAGGTCTCTCACTGTAACGTTACTGCATAAAGCACGCGGTATATTTTAAACCTAAAAAATGAGGCACACAGCATGTGGTATATTTAAATACATTGCCATTTCTATATGGTTTTCATTATCTGCTCATGGCATTTTCTTCCTGTCAACATGTGTAATCAGTGACAGCTCATTCCTAGATGATGGACTCATACTTGAATGTTTTTATTACGTGGTGTAATGGGTGTTTGCCGAGGTAATTGTGATTCTACACGATGCACTTATTCTTCTGATGTCATAGCATTGCCACAAATATTGTCTCGAAACTACACAGCATGTCCATCTTACACCTTCGTTTCTAATCTATCTTTCCATCTAACTTTCCTGTTGCTGCTAAACCCTTTTGTAACTTCCACACTGACATCACTGCCAACGACCAAAGCTTGATATGGTATATTCTTTTTCTGTTGCTGCGTAGTGATGACTGTCAACTTTTGCGCGTACTTTCGTTAAGCATCGCCGTCAACTCTCTCTTTTGAGCAGCCCCACTACAACCTCTTCTTGTGTAGGTGTGAAAACACGACCTCCCGGAAGACGGCCTTACGACACAAACTATTACTTAGTGTACATCATGAAAACTTCATTGTGGTTTCCCAGTTTACTTTTGTCAGTCTTCTCCTCTGATCAGATCCTTTACTGGAAACAAAGATGATGAACAGAATGTAATTTAAAGATTATATAACTCCCATTACCTTCTGGCCTCATTCCATGGACCAAAATAATAATTAGAAGGCTAGTGGTTGATGTCTAACGAGAAGTCATTATTATCTGATTTTTAAAATGCAGAGAGTTATACATGCATACAGTATATTATATGTGTCGGATGTGAGCGGGCATGTGTGGGTGTGCGCGTATGTGTATGGTATGTGTGTGTAGAGAGAGACAGATAGACAGAGACAGAGCGCGCGTGACGCTTTCAGGAATAGAATTTAAGGTTGAATGGCTGTGTAGACAAGTCTATTAAATACTGCGAGGCATCCTTGAGGAAAGCTGATCTGGTGTAATCTGGCCTAAATTATGTCTGCCTGGGTGCAGTCTGAGTCTTTGTTTTAGGTCAGACTGTACACACTTTAATGGTCTTAGGAGTGACATAACCCTTACAGAGTGAATCAATTAAAATTAAATCTAGTCGGGACTTTCAGCCCTTTGCTTCGAGATAAGCTGTCACTGATTATACATGTTGGCTCGAGAAAAATGCCATGAGCTGATAATGGAAACCATAAATAAGTAGCAATGCATCTTAATATACCATATTTATTGTTCTCATTTTTCAGGTTTAAGATATATTGTGTGCTTTGGGCAGCAGTACTAAAATTTAAGTTTGATGGTTAGTGTTCCATTTTAAGCTTTTTCCAGCCTTTATCAGATAAATATGTTCTCTATTATATTCTCATGAGAATAGGCTAATATCATTGCCGTTTTTTTCCATGACTGTCCTGTTGTTCAAAATATTACACAATAACACAGAATTATCACGATCTTCTTCTTTGAGAAATGATTTTTAAAGCATTTAAGGACGACCCCCGCTTTGCGTGTTTAATATTAAGCTATTCTGTTCGTTTTTTATTTGTTTGTTTGTTTGGCTGGTTGGTTGTTTTTTCCCCATCTCTTTCCTTGTCACTGCCGCAGTTTAAAGTAGGAAATGGCTTTCATTTTTGGGGTGAGAAGCGAAAAATGAAGAAAGTGTGTGTGGAGGCGGGGGGGGGGGGGGAAGGGGAGGAGCAGAAAACCTGACGTACGGAATCTTTCTGAATGTTTGTTTAAATCTTCATTTAAAACTTTTGGTATCAGATGTTGAAATAGTGACTTTCAGCACCAGAGACCTTCCGTCCTGGCAAAGGGTACTGAGTCCTCTGCCTATCATGCCTTATACAGCCAGTTGTCATTTGTTTATTTCGTGGCGTTGGGATATTCTACGGCTGGTGGGGGCTTGGATCGTGCATTTAATGTGCAACTAATGATTGTGGTTTTAAACGTAACAATAGTGGACATATTCTGCTCTTGAATCAAGTTGTCGAATTTTTTTTCCACTAAATCATTGAAGAAAGGTAAAAGCTTTTGTTAATACTCTCAGAGATGATGGTCTTACCAGGAACAATCCAGGAGCTGATAATAAAAATGTACTTCTTAGCCCTGAACAATTAGCTGAAGTTCATGATAATACGAGGAGATCAGCAGCAAAAATAAAAGGATTCCTATTTGAAAACTTCTGTCTTTCTGAGCATTACGTATGGCCACCTAAAATTGTATAGAAATCTAAAACTTTACTCGTTCGTCTTCTTTTAAATGTGAATTACTGCTGCTATTCCCTTCTGTTTCATTATTTTCTTTATTTTTCTTTTTGTCTTTCCTTCTGTATTTCTTTTTTCCTTTCTTTCTTTTTCCTTTCTGTCTTTCTTTCTTTCTTCCTTTTTATTCTTTAAGCCTTTATTTTTTAGAAAGCGAGATAATTAAGGTCTTGGCCTCTGTGTGAATGTTTATATGATATTTGTTGTGTTTTATTCTCTTTTATTCTCTGTGACTGAGAAATAAGTATTTTTAAAATACTGATTTCTGCGAAAAAACAAAAATTAATGATGCAAACTAAAGTATCCTATAACCTCTGTCTCTGATTAGTTCTTCATCTCTATCTTCGGACTTCCCTAAGAAAAATCATTAATCTTCTATACTATTTATTGGCAGTAAAAGTTATATCTTTGCGGGCTTCTGGAAACACTATTTTTTCTCAACACGAGTGGCGACTGGGGGTGCAAATTTTCATTATCTGTCAGGAGACTTCTCCTACTTCTTGAAAACACACGAAGGTTTATGGTGACCTGAGAGCGGGTCTGTAGCTACAAGCTGAGAATATTAAAGTCAAGACACCATTCATCATTCTGGAGGAAGCTGCCAGCAAGACCCTGGAATAGCAGAGAGTCATGGATGTCTTTGGGTCATGAATCTCTCTCCTTTGTCAAGTTAAATATCACTCCTAAAGCGCTGTACTTTTTACAGATTTCGAGCGAAAGAGTGTCTTCCACGCAAGACATCTGAAAATGATGTCTTCGTTAGTCAAGACACTCCGTTAGGAAAAGCGTTGTTACTGCTGAGAGAAAATAACAGTGACAGTTTTTTTCTTCGCTATTTTCTTCCTGATAGGAGTTTACTGCAGTCCAGATCATGCACAGTTACATGAAGTTTGTTTAGGTTGCTGGATTCTAGTCAGGAAAATCTACCCTAAACTATCTTTATAGATTGAAAAGCAATGTGTGACGATATGACACATATTAATAAAGAGTTATAGTTTGGTCCTCGCTTTTCATGTAATGAAATATATAAATGAGGTAGGTAATAAGGTAATAATCTAAATATAATGTGTACACTTGTTATGAGTTGTTGAACCAAAACCTTTAACATAATTCTATCGCATTAAAGAATATTTACCAAATATTCAAAAGCTGTTCAGTTCTATTTCATGTTGTCCATTCTACTTATCATTAAGAAACAAACTGTTTTCACAAAGAACTCAATATGGCATCTCTGCATAATTCTCAGCTAAATTATCATAGCGGTCTATAATGGAATGGAATTTTTACGCCGCAGGTGAAGAATGCATCTGATGTTTTGTGATTGAACTAATTTTGAAATATGGATCTGGCCCCCAGATTTCCTTGTATTCTTTGCTTCTGTACAGAACATTAAACACCATGTTTTCTGGCTATATCTTTTCTTCAAATTTTTGTGTAACGTAATTAATGCCAGCACTATATACATAATACTCTTTTATAACTAAGGCAGTTGGGTTCATTTATTTTGTTTGTTATTTTTTACCCTAATCTAACCATAAAATCACATGTTCCACTTACAAATTATAATTATGTCACACAGATGTATTCCTTGTGAGATATTATGCAGAAATGCTCTGAAGTTACAGAGTGTTATTAATAGATGATGTTTATATCACACACTGATGTGACCTCAAATGACTTCGGTTTCTTGGAGAGAAACTGTTCTTTTTTACCTTAGAAAATACATCTTACGCAGCGCGTTAGCACCAAAAGGTTCAGCCAGTCTCTTTATTCATTCAAGGAGTTTGTTGTTGTGTTTGTTTATCTAGATCTAAATTCATTTACCATCTCTACCGCATGGGGCAACACTGACATAATTCAGTGCTGAAAGATCACAGCTAGAGAGATGGATTCTCTGAAGAATGTCCTGATAAACGTACATGTTTACATAATAGTAAAAAACAAGAGGAATAATAAATAAAGTACACAATCACGTTTCCCATTGTTGATTGTTTTTACAAATTGTTCTCCGACACAAAACAACAAAAAAGGTGAAGAAAGTATGAAAGGAACAGGCTGGTGTTTTCTATACACTGCATTAAATCTTCATGTATTTGCCTGCATATGTATTCTTTTTCTAAACAAAGCATGTGGATTCATAGGAATTCGACCGAAGACAAGGGTTTGGTAGTCATGTAAAATGCAGACTGCAGTAGTCAGTGCTAGAAAATTAGTCATTATCCACAAGTAAATCAGTGACATAGCAACAACACGGGACGGCTCTGAATGTTTTATTTATTCTGTGTTACTGAATTTTTAGTTTGAAACTGCACGGAAGTTTGAAATCTTCCTTGCTCAAAAAAGAGAATGAAATAGAAGCATTTCAAATTACCGTGGTAATCTTTATTGCTGCTAAATTTGGACACGCCTCTGCCCAAATGCTCATAACACTTGTCTTTGATTGTTGTAATTCATGGGTAAGAGTTTGTAATATGACAACTTTAACTTTCATTTGAAAGGTGAGAGTCACATGTTTTATTCCTCACTGAAAATATTAGTTCTACTCAGGTACTTTTGATTTGTAACGATTGAATTATTGTTGTGGCCATTCTGATCTTCTATACATTGTAGTTCACCGACTTTTCTTTCCGCAAGCGAATTATTCCATCGCTACTAGTGCCGTGAAAGACTATTTTATATATACAGGACTTTGAAGAAAAAACAAACAAAAGACATTCCAGTGCTACTAAAGCCATTCCGGAATGGAAACTCAGATCGACTTCAATCTTGTTTTATTTCATTCATTATGTGAATAAAATTGACTTAAAGTTGTTACGTAACTTTTAAGCCGAATGTACTATCTGTATTCTAATGAAACCGTACATCTGTGTGGGAAGATTTCAGGAACAGTTTGTGGGGGGGGGGGGGGGGGGGGGGGGGGGGGGGGGGGGGGGGGGGGGGGGGGGGGGGGGGGGGGGGGGGGGG
>JBCEWB011010137.1:0-32085 GCA_039654565.1 Peronia peronii | reverse complement strand
GAAAAAAAAAAAAAAAAAAAAAAAAAAAAAAAAAAAAAAAAAAAACCCCCCCCCCCCCCCCCGCCCCGCCGATATTTTAGTTATATAGATGTAATTTTGAATGAAGAGCAAATAACATGTAACTACTCGATTGGAGGGGAGGAGATTGTTAGAAATAATCAGTGCTTCCTTGATGCATGAAAAGGAATGAAGGTTCTGTTATAGGCAGACTGAAAATTTCAGCCACGATTGCCTGGTGAATTCCATTTTCATTTCTCCCTTTCTTTTACTTTTGTTTCCATTTTACCGCTTGCATTTTTACACCACATTGTTCAGCCTCTCTCTCTCTCTCTCTCTCATCCCCCCTCTCTCTCTCTCTCTCGTCCCCCTCTCCCTCTCTCACCCTGTCTCTCTCTCTCTCAGTGGAACAACAGCATCTCTGAACACTTTCTTTCTCCAGCTGCCATATGATGAATGAGAGGCAGAGCGAGCCATTTTTTTAAAGAAATAATTACTTTATTAATTTTGCATGCACTTGCTTTGTTGCCGTTGTTTGTGGTAATGATCTGCTTTGTTAAATACAATGTTAATACTGCCATTATTTTTAAGAATACAGTACATGCAGTTAAAATAACCGGCATATACTGTATTTTTAAAAATGACGACACCCATTCACATCTAGCCAATATAAGTCATGATTACATAGTACATGTATATTTGTTTCTCTTCGAAACTACGGTTTGTTTGGTGTCAGAGTATCGTCTATTTAAGCTGCAGTACGAATCAGGGTGACACTAGTATCAGTAAGAATCAGGATAAGGCTTTGTCATATGGACACATTTGGTCAGCTTATCTCAGCATCCAGAGCAACAGATCAATACATGAACACGTATCTTGTTCCACTGCCCTCGAATGGCCGTATATCATATCAGGAATGATAATCGTATTAGGTGGAGAGACATTTCATCAATCATTTGTCTCCCGATGGGTTACTGTTAGAAAGCTATCCCAGTTGGTCTTGTGAGCTACTTCCTATTGTGCTGCAATAACGTATAAAATTTATCTTTTTTCTCTTTTTGTACCAAGGACATAATTATCATGCGGTATCAGCATTGTATCTGCCGGGAAGAAAGTAATACATGTCTGCATAGTTGATACTAGAAATTGTACACGCCGGACGTAAACAAGCTAAAGGTTACAACAACGCGGAATAGGGGTTATTATTTATGACCTTTAGGCACAATTTCAACTGCCGTTTCTGACCACGTTGTCTCAGTATATGGTCGGCCTGTTACTCTCTTGCTTCCTACCGCCTGTCCCCAGTCAGCTGCTGCCATTGCTCATGCCCAAGTAGCCCTCATCAGTAATGAAGCCATTGTTTTCTCGCTCTTGCTTCGGCGGGTGGTCAAATTGGCGGATTAGGCCAGGGCCGTTAATGTTGCTTTCCATGATCAGTTGTGATTCAACCGCCACATAACAATATCTCTAAGGTAATCAATAAAGCCAGCTTACGACTTGTCCGAGTCGTGCACCTAAGTTGTCTGTGATCCCCTCCAAGAACGCTAGCCTTCTTTGCCGATTTCTCGGGAAGGACCCACTACTTTACACGCGACGCATCGCATCGTGGCGGCGATGTTGCGGAACCCTGAGAAGGGAGTCGGATTGTGTATGTCCCAGATCAATAGCCTGCAAGAGGGAGGGAGGAAAACACGGCTCAGCATTAGCAAACTTAACGGTTTCCACATTGGTAAAGGATGAGGTACAGAAGCTGCAGCTAGCTAAGGTCAGTCGCGCAGTTATCAAATGAACAAAATGGTGGGCCACAGAAAGTAAGTCGGTCATTTGCCGTGATCAGGGACTGCGGGAGACAAGATAACCCATCCTCAGAAGGTTGAAAGGCTCACCAAGACCGTCACTGGGAGACGACCTGGGGAGCCAGGAATGGTTTTGTTAAAAAAAAAACAAAAAAACTTGATTCATTTTTTAAAAATTAATTAATCTATTTTAGAGTTTTGGGTTTTTTTTGAAAAGATCGAACATTTTTATGCAAAAAAAAATAATTAAAAAATGGATTAGTATGGAAGATACATACAGCCAGTCACAAACAGGTATTATTGGCAACAGGATTATAGACATATAATATGATCCACTTGCTTTACTTGAAAGAATTGTTTAATAAAATCCCGTGTGAGTTGATGCAAAGATTAGCACACATGAAAATATGGTGACTCATTTTCAGTCTGAATGTACTTGTTTAAATGCCATTTTCAAAAAGTTGTATTTTCAGTGTTTTTGTGATTACATCTGTGTGCATCACGATATTGCACCACTTTTAGGAAATAAAAAATCTCTCATAAAAGATAAAACTGCACATAATTTTAGATATTGGTCTGGGATGCACATTACCATAGTTTTGACATCTTTTCAGTTAAATATGGATGAGTTCTTATTTCAAAACTCTTTTTCGTTCTATTTCATCTTTCAACCTTTTGGGGGTAGTTTTCATAAATACATGTAAATCAATTCAAGATGTTGATCATCCTTCTGGTGATCATCTTGTTGTGTTTTTTTTCTTTCTTTTTCTTTTTTTTTATTTGTCTGTATACTTCAAAGAGGTTATCCTTAGGGTCCCTTTGTTGGCCCAAATTGCTCTCCATCACTGGACCTCCAGAGTTTGCAGCTGTGAAGAGTCATATTTGTCTTTAAAATTTGTGGGACCAACAGGGTCTTTCACACGGCCATAGCATGTTTGTTAGGCTGATGGGTCTACTCAGTCGTTTGCCTGGCTTGGAGGGCAGCAGAGTTGTTTTGAAATATGGTGTTGGCCGAAATAAAATTTTAAAAAAGAACAGTCTGGGACTTTTCTTCTTTTTTTGAAAGTTCAGCAAATTAAAAAAAAAAAATTCCCTTTTTTTTCTTAAAATCTCAGCCATTTTGGGATTTACAAGTAAAATAGTGAAATAATTACTAGTAACCTGTCTCAGTTATAGACACTGCCTAGATGGCCAGGCTCTTGGTGTATCTGTGTACAGTGGTGGATTGGCTAAATTCTGGTAGACCTCAGCAAAAGGTA
The DNA here is from genome assembly GCA_039654565.1 of Peronia peronii. Lineage (NCBI taxonomy): Eukaryota > Metazoa > Mollusca > Gastropoda > Systellommatophora > Onchidiidae > Peronia > Peronia peronii. The sequence goes on along the minus strand of JBCEWB011010137.1, from coordinate 29,033 downwards.
CATACATGATTTGATTGTGGATTACCCCATTAGTTTAAAGAGCCCCTTTCGGAAGATGGTTTAGAAATAAAGATAAGAGCAGAGACCCAAGAAGAGCCAAAAAAATGTAGGAAGATTCAGTGCATGACGGAAGAGTATTTTGAAGCTGACATCAGAGCAAAAACTTTTTTGAAGCTGACATAAGAGCACCAGAACTGTTTTCTCCCCCCTCCTCTCCCCTCTTTCAACTGTAAAAAAAAAAACCCTCAAAAATAATTAAATTGAAATAAAAAATTCATTTTCTGCTTTTTTTTCTCATGAAGAATAAGCTGTCTGCCATTTTACTTTGGATAAATGACTGAAATTTGGGAGTTATCGAGATAACCACCAGTATGGAGGTTGAAAGATGTAAAATAAAGGAGTAATGTAATTTGGGAGGGAATCTTTTTATGGTTTGAATTTTTTTATCTAACAAGCTTTCAGAAATTTTAGAGATCTGTATGCAGAATGTAGAAAATTCTCTTTTTCCGGCCACTTTTCCTTCATTGCATATTTAGACATTGTATCAAAATACATGGGTACACAGTTTCAGGCAGAACAATTGAAAGCTATCAAAGGCCTATTTGTAGTGTATCTGCGCTATCAAAGCTCACAATGGTTGGGTTTGCCAGGGCAGTTGAAAGTGATCTGCAACATTTTTCTGCTTTTTTCATTTAATTTCATCATAATAAGTTCAATGATCCTGAAAGGGTGCTGGTTTTACAATCTATTGATTCTATTTAGGTTTGAAATCTCACCTTTTGTTTCTGATACATGTGCAGTAAGTCATTATGCTGTTCTCCTATGGCTTCATTTTTAATTTTCCCACAACTCTCATCCCACAAATTCACAAAACAAAAGGCATTATGTAAAATAGGAAAGTAGAAATCTAATGGATAAAAGGAACAGGAATAGATAGAATGGGGGGAAAATTGTGAAACCAAAGCAAACTGGTGGAAGTTTGTAGCAATCTGATGTATCTGAAAAAAATCAAATTTTTGGGATTTCTGCAGAAACCACTAATTTGTGCTGACTTTTTAAAAAATCTTGTTGTTTTTGTATGTGTGAGAGAGAGGGAAAGAGAGAGAGTGTGAATTTTTTCTCACCCTGAAAACTGCTCCTAGCACGCATATTTTCCATTGCAGTTGTTTACTTTATGAGCCCATGCATACATTGATCTGATTGTATTATTTGTTACCATTAACTATATCTATCAGGCCTGTCATTCATTTAGTTAGCCATGAACCATAAACTTTTTCATTGGTGAATAAATGTGTGGTATAATTTAGGACAGCTCCACAAAGCAGTATTTGCTAGAAAATGTAGGTTTTATTTTAGAAAACACACACACACAAACACATATACACACACTCTCACAACTGACTGAAGTACTAATTGTCATAAAAGCCATCATTGTTGGGTTGTTTACAAAAAAAAGAAAAGAAGCCTGGCTGTCTGGTCTCCATGTTTTGCACATGTTGTATGTTCTTCCTTGTGACATGTGAACAAAGGAGCCAGTGTTCAAGCACTGGCTCCAGTGAAATAGATTTGCTGGGAAGGGGATAGATGAGAACTATGTGATGCAAGGCTGACTGTGAAGGTGGATGTTTATGGGTGAGGCATAGTTGTCAGCCTGTGAGAAGAAGATAATCAGCTGTGCAGTGTTGTTAACAGGGGCAAGAGTGGTGTTTACAGAAATGGGAATACAGGCACAAGGCTTAATGGAATTGTAGCTTCTTATTAGATTTTTTTTTTTCTGTCATTGAATATTCACAGAAAGTAAATAGCATGACAGAAACATCTATACTACAATTCTACAACACAAAAACTGCTGCATGCATCTGTCTGAAATTTGACACACAACATTGGTGCATAAAGATCTGTGTTTCTACTTACATAAACCCGAAAATAAGCCTATTTGATGTTATTCTAAAAAAGGCGATAATAATTAAATAGTAAATTCGTGAGGGTGTTTGATCCGAGTTTGATGTTCAGTTGAATGCCACATTATGTTACTGATCTTATGCTTCCGCTTGACGAGCATCCAAAACAACAAACACATTTTCTTTGAGTAACGTTCGATTTGATCATCCAAAATACCAACATCGAGGTGCGCATGCTTCCCATACATTTTGAATGCAGGGCGGTATCCGTTTGATATATAGTTGAAAAATCTCCCATGAAGGCTGTGAGTTCTCTGCTAGTTTGAAAAAATGTCACATGATAACGACATTAATTCATGCTGCAAATCTTATGACCAAGATCTTATGACCCAGAGATTAAAACAACAACTAGTCTTCCCATATTTTTATGCCTGTCTTCATTGAGACAAATCAGTATTTGTTATTCAGCGAAAATAACAGAATACAAGTTCTATCTGCTTTCTGCTCTTTTATCTCTTTGTTCTCATGTTTCTGCTTTAAGATTTGTCATGGTTTTCTGATTTGATTTGTAACAAATACATCAGATATGACTTACTCAAAGAATGATGTCTCACCTCAAAGTAGTTGTTTTATTCGGTGACTTTAATTACTTGTAGTTTTTTTTTTAATCAAGGAGAGCCTTTTTTTTTAAATGAAATATTTTCCTTCATCACCTATCATTCCAAATTAGGAATATAAATATAATTATGCATGTATGTCTATCTTTGGCCTAAATATTGGATTTTCTGTGTTTTATTTAAGATGAACATGTATAAAAGTTATTTTCATGTTGTGTTTTTTCTTCACTTTTTGTTTTTTTTTAAGCTCTATAGCTGACATTATCAGGGCAAGTTTTAAAATGCCATGGCCTCAATGATGCCCTGTATTATGCCATTCTCCCATAACGTTGCAGCGCCCAGTGGAAAATGTTGGAACATTCAGGATGCCAAAAGCCCTTACATTTCCCAATGAATTTCACAGGAAAAGAGCAGATTTAAATCCACCCAAAAGTAGTGACCTTTTGTTCACCTCACATTATTGTTTACTTTTTTGCCTTGTTAAGCTGAAGTCTGCGACAAAATTCCCTAGGACTGCTCTTTAATACCCTTTCACAAGCTTTGCAAGATGTGGAGGGAAATAAGAAAATGAAATTGCAGAAAGAAAATTGCAGCAGGCAAAATTTCTTATTTACTTCATGAACTGATAAAAACATTTCAGTTAAGTAAAATCCAGTGTTGAAATAGGTATCTACAGAGACCAGCTCAATGTAATGGTGGTGTGATTTATTTTTGATGATTTCATATAGCTACTGTATTGATCTCCTTTTTTTTATAATAAGCTCTTTCTTTGTATTCTTGTTCTTTGTTTCAATCATGCGGTTTTGTGACACTCAAACACCAAAAGATACAAAATGTGCCTTGGAAGTCAACAAATAAGCAAATGCTCCTATTCTTATTTTTCTGCCCATTTATTTGAGTGTTATGGCGATTAAAAGACCACATCATGATTGTGGATGTAGTAGATCATTTCCCTTTTTTTTTTTACCTTTCAGCGCATTGATGTACTGGCAAAGTTGGTGGATGATCTCTACAATAAAACTCATGAATTCCTTCAGCCTAACCCAGGTATTATCTCTGCTTTGTTACGTATTCTGTTTCTATCGTTTGATTACATTTTCTAAAGAAGATCCCATTGTGAAGCGGATCTCTTTTTTTGATCAGGGTTGTCCAATTTACTCTTACGCTACTGGGGTGCCTTGAATTGCTAGCAGCATTATAGTACACCCCAGTACAGTAGCAATTAGTCATTGTCATTTTGTTTTGTTAAAGATTCATTCATTGCACTGTTGTCAGTGGAGCCATGTTCATGAGTCAGGACTTTAGGGCTCCTGGTTATCTGTTGGTCTTTGATATTGGAATTAAGCTTATTGAACGAAAGTTGTCATAGAGGCACTATACTGTTTATGGCATTAATATTTTTTACAACATTTTATGTTAAAAAGTTACACAGTATTACTGGTATATTCTTAGCAAAGATACCATTATGACTTATGCTTGATTGGATATTTAAAACATCCCTGTGGTGTTTTGTTTGTTTTGTAATTTAAAACATTTTTGTGGTTTTAATTTTCATTACATTATGAACACATCCATTTATTGTTTCTTTTGTGTCTTTTTATTTTTTCCAATTACCAAGCATCACGGGCAAAGATGTCCACTCGCAATGCAATCTCAAAAATCCGAGGACAGGAGCAGAAGATTCTGTATCCACAGCCAGAAGGAACCTTGGGTGACTATATGGTCAGACATGGTACAGACTTTGGGGATGGCTCAAAGTTTGGTTAGTTTTACATTTGCCTTTGGTCTTATCACTTTGTCTGTGTCCAATGAAACCATAGCTGTTTCATGTTATGCAAGCCATATCTGTGCTCTAAACCTCCCTCATTTCAAGGAGAAATCTGTTGAGACTATTTCTGAAAATATGAAGATCAAGCCCAGAGTCAGTCAAGGTTTTAAAATATGTAGATCCCCCCTCCCCCCCCCCCCAGGATTTTTTTTTTTTTAAACTATCAGCAGAAATGTCATCGTTGGGTTTATGTTTTGTTAACTAGACCTGGATTTCTTTGATGGGTAAGTGATGTTGAGTGTGTTTTAGACTTAGCCACAAAATTTAAATGTTATGCCATTTAAAAAACATAGAACTGGAAACTCGTTAGGGTTGAATGGTGCATTGGTTCCTTGACAGACAGGGAAAGATGCTTCAGAGATTACTGAACAAGAAAACAAACTTGTCCATTATGGTGTGAGGGCTGAGTAAGTTTGTGCAACAACTGTTATGAAGAAATGTTTGAACATGAATTTGAAATTGAAATATTTGGACGGAATTTATGTTGTATTCAGCTTTGGTCTCTTATGAATGGATGGTATTTATTTTCTTTCTTAATCAGGATTAATTAGAATAAGTTGTTTTTTTTTCTTTGGTTTTAACAGGAAGCTGCTTGGTTGAAGCAGGTGAATCCTTCAAGCACTTGGCAGAAATCAAGTACAATCTTGAGGATAATGTGAAACAAAATTTTCTGGAGCCCCTGTACCAGTTACAGAATAAAGATCTGAAGGAAGTAAATGTAAGTATATCATAGGCATAAACGTGTAAGAAAGTCAAAAACAGAATGATGTCACAGATGTACATCGGTGAGGAAGGATGTACACATAAGTAATTCATAGGTGTAGATGTGTAAGAAAATCAAACACTATGATAACAAATATGAAACTGTCAGGAAAGGAGTGTACCATAAGTAACTCGCAAGACATGTTGTGACCTCAGTGCTTGTTTGTTATATCTCCAATTTCATGATTTTTGAAGATTTTTTTTCTATGAAGGAGGGGAGACACAAAAGCTACCTTTTAGTGGTATAAATTTTGAGATTTTTGTAATTATTCTATATCCAATGTGGAAGACAGTGTTTTAGTGCTTACATATTCTATGTCCAAAGTATCTAGTCACATTCCAAGGACAGTTTGAGCATATAATAAACAAGTACAGGATAGACATGGCTAAACAGTTTCAAGGAATAGAAGTTTCATCTTTTTAGGTTGATTGAAAAAAAAAAAGTTCACAGCAGTCTTCTTTGTATGAAAAAAACATTTATAGTGGTGCAGATCAGAAGCCATTATCCTTTTAGTTGAATGGAGAATATGGGAAAAGTTATGGATGCTTTTACCAAGATAAGACGACATCTCACGTTCATGAAATGTGGAGAGAGAATAAACAAGTACTGAGGTTGCAGTGGGTCAGAAAGTTAGAATGACAGGAGGCATGTAAGTCTATCAAGAAGAGATACAGATAAATAACTTTTAGATAAAGACATATATAAGAAAGACAAAATGATAAGAAGGATGTAAATCTGTCAAGAAGGAGGTATGTGAAAGCGACTCATAATTAAAAACGTGTGAGAAAGACAAAATGATAACGGGGATGTAAATCTGACAAGAAAGAAGTATATGAAAGTAACTCATGGTTATAGGTGTGTTGGAAAAGTGAGACAAAATGATGGCTTGAATGTAAGTCTATCAAGGAAGTAATATAGGTAATTCATAGGTATAGGCTTGTGTAAGAAAGTTTGAAAAATAATAACATGGAAATGAATCTGTCAAGAAGGAAGTCTGTGTTGGATTTCCTCTGATTTCATATTTTGTGGTTTATTTATTTATCTATTTATTTATTTTTCTCTCTCATACATAGTGTGTTTTCTGCCTGCCTGTATATGCATTGTTTTTTTTTTTTACCGAATGCAGGATGATGATGTCACAAATTTTTCACTCCTTTTTTTTTTTTTTTAGCACCACCGTAAAAAATTGTCTGGCAGAAGACTAGATTATGACTGTAAGAGGAGGAAAAAAGATAAAGGTTTGTAAATTTTTTGTGTTTTAGGATTCTTTTTTTTTCACTAATCAATAGACATGTCATTGTTGTGTTCATGTTTTGTTTACTAGTCATCAATTCCTAAGATGGGTAAGTGATGTTGAGTGTGTTTTTAGACTTACCACTTACTCTTATTTGTGTCAAAGATATCTGAAATGTGTGTTTTGGTGTTGTAGTTTGTTTGGTTCTGTTAAAACTGTTTGTAACTGTGTTTTTGACCTGGTTTAGGTGAATAATGGCTTCCTACTGTAAGAAACTTTCAGTTTTATATTGTATTTACAAGAAAAAAAGAAAGAAAGACTACATTTTGGCTTGATAGGCTTTCTTGCTTGAGCTGTAATTATTGTTGCATAGAGCTAAGCATGATCATGTGAATGAAACATTTGCTAATGACGAAATACTTGATGACAGAAAGTTAGTGACACGGAATGTATGCACATTATTAATCATACCTCAACTCTGACTTATGTTCAATTTAAGAATAAGTTTGAATTGTGGAGTAAATAGTTTGTGAATTCTTTAACGTACTCAGAGAAATTATTTACATAATTAAATGGTTTCTTTAACAATGGTAACAATGCTAGTTAGTGAAAAATAAGATTCGAAACCACAGACCAATCTTGCTGCAGTTTGACTCATTTTATTTTGATCTGCTGTAACCATTCCCAGTGTGTTTTTTCTTTCTCTCTCTTTTTTTTTTTTTCTGTTTTTTTAATATAATTGAAGTTAACGTACTAGAATTTGAACACCTCTGTGTGCTGGAATTTTATCACTCACTGACAACTTATCTCTCTTATTTTCATGTCCTGTTTCACTCCACTCCCAGGAGGTAAGACCCTGTCCTCAGCATTATTTTTGTGTAATCTGATCATTCTTCACTGTCATGTCTTGTGCTGCAAAGTTTTATTTGCTTGGAAAAGAAATCAGTCGTTTTATATGCAATGAAGGAGAGGATAGAGATTTTCTTCTCCACCTTGCACTGACGTAATAGTAGTGAAACTAGTCCACTTGTCACCCACTCTTACTCTTAAATATTGAACAGTCAAAATTAGGACTGCATTACAAAAATTTGACTGTCGGTGAGCAGCACGACATATTAAGTAGTTGATCGAAAGGGAATTATTTTCATTACCCGTGAACTGGTGTTTGATTTGGAGAGAGTAAAGACTCGCTTGGCTTTGCTACAAATAAAGTTTTGCAGTATAGATGCCAGAACAGATGGTGTTGTCACGTCTTGTCTATCTCCTATTTAATGTCATAGTAAATTCTGAAATAAAAAAAGAAATAACTGTAATGCATGTTAAGTATCATTGCTCCCCCCCTTTTTTTTTCTTTTTTGTGAGGATTTCACCTGCTGCCTCTATTTCTGCATCTTCTAAGAGGAGCTCTTCATAATTAGCTAGAGATAAAATGCTGAAAAACATCTTATATTTAGATTCATTAACACTGGAGTCTCATGTTTCAATATTTCATCTTCTTGTATTAGAATACACTGGCAAGCAATTAGAATAGGCTATAGAATTAACCATTCTGAATGTCTGAAGTTCAGATCATTACTATGATTATTTGTATGGTTATCAATGGTTGATAGCAGATTTTGCACCGTGTATGAGAAATGCTAATAATTTGTTACTTCGCACAGATTGCTCATGACCAAAGACATTTAGATTCCTTTTCATGAAATGAAGGGAATTGTTGTCCAACATATTGTTAGTCTAGCAACAAACTAGAGTTAGACTGGGAATATAACAAGGTTTATATCTTCTAAAGAATTTTACTCTTTCTTCATTGTCTTCTAATAATGTTCACCTAGCAGAAGAAAATTAAAGGATTCTGAAGTCAGAAGAGCACAATAAAATCTTTTGAGTGCTTTATATAATTTACAGTGAATAATTTATAGAAGGCTGTCTTTTCTCAAAGTTATCTCGTTGAAAAAAAAATGTTTAAAGTAATACAAGATTGTGAGGACAATCCTCCATCTCTGGCCTTAACCTTATGTCAGATTGTATCTTGTTATAGTTTCAAGCATACAGATGTCCCTAACCTAAAAAAAAAATCATGTTGGATTGTACTGTTGACTTGCTAATTAGGATGCAAAATTACTTCTCAGCTGAATTTCTTGGATATTGAGAAAAAATAACTATGGTCAACATCTTTGTAAATGACTTTATTGAACAATGGTTTCCATGAATAGCAGTACAATTTCCAGTCTTTAGTTTTTATTAATGAGCAGTCCTTAAAGAATTGTTAGAAAATCATATTATGCACTGTTGATGGGATTTAGAGCTAACCCAATACTTATGTGCACATTAAAGGCAGAGCAGATGATCTGGAGGAAGGAACATCTGTTCGAAAGTCACGTATGTAATTTGGCTGAGTTTTATTTGAAACAGTATTGTTTTCACCCTTTTTTGTTTCTTCATATTCTCTATGATAGTCATATTCACAGTCAGGTTAATAGGATTGTTAACGATGGTGGTGGCAATTTTAATTCTTGTACGATTTGATCCAGTGGCCACATTTTAGAATTTTTTACAATTTGTATCTTTGAAAATATTAATGTTATAGTATATTATACTCTTCCACATGGAGTTTACGAATGAGTGATTCAAAAGTCATTTGATTCTATCAAAAAAAACAACAACAAACAGAGAACAAAGCTTGAGAAGTGAATTGATTAATACAGAAAGAAATTGAAATAACTCCTTAGGCTTAGGAAGAATTTTGGTTGTTGTACATTTCCTTTTCATATTGTCTTGTTATCATTTGTTAATGCTCTTGTATTCTGCTTATTTGGAAATGCATACAATCTGTGTAAGTATGGTCGCTTTTGTGAGCCTTATTGCACATGTTTGTTTTTCTAGACAAGCCCATTGTCATCATCAGTTACTTTAATGTGCCAAGTTTTATTCCTCATTTCTTGCCAGAATGTTACGATATCTTGCCTGAAAACAGAAGAGAAGTTGTATGTCCTTCACCAAAAGGGCCATGTTATTCTGTGTCTTTCTTTTTAAATGTTATGTTTTCTTTTTCACATCGACATTTAATGTGTTCATCCTTTTATGTCTTGTACTCTAGCTGCTGGAGGTAGTATGAAAGCCTGTGGTTTTGGTTCTTGCTTTCTCAGTGTAGTTGTTTGTGCATTTTTGTTTTGTTTTGTTTTGTTCAACTGTTCAGAAATGCATAGTGTTTAGTGTGCATGTATACACACCATATTCAAGAGACCCAGGTGCAGCTAGATAATCCCTTAAAATCTAGGGCATGTGGTGAAATGGGGCTTATGCAGTGTTGTCATTGTTGGGGGCTTACATTGTTCAGGATCCATATACATGTTTAGAAAAAAAAAAGATTTTTTATTGCCATTTATGAGATTCTGCTGCTTCAATTCTGAATCAGCTAGTGGAGTTCTGTGGCTTGCAGCTGGTGGAATTGGTTTTGGTGTAAACGAATCAGGAAACAGTATTTTAATCCGAGCTGAATAGAACAGGAAATAATTCTGTTTCATATAGTTACAATGAAGTTTTTGAGTCCATCCAGTATTTCTGTTCTTTTATTTTCCTTTCTTGCTGGGCCTTTGGAAGATTTTTTTTTTACAAAGCTATACTTGACAGATCATGAGATTAGTTCTCTGATCTGGGTATAATCAAAAGAAGAAAGTACTGAAAATTGGTAAAGAAAATGTTTTTGAAATGTCATAGATATTTGAGATACCAAAAATTGTGTTAATTAGTTGCATTGTTGAGATTTGAAAGAAAGTAACAGTACCCATGTCTTTATTCTTATGTATACATGCATTCCACATGTTCATATATTTCCATTTATTCAGAATTAAAAAAAAATTTTTTTTGCATCTTTCCTGTTCTTTTTATCGAAGCCCTTGAGTTTATCCTGCGGATTTTAGTTATGACAAAAGAAAAAAAAAATAGTGTCTACAATGTCTTTGAAGGTTTGTCACAAGAAATATAATATATTCACATTTGTAATGACCAGATGAAAACTCAGAAGACCAGTTAATCCCAAACTAATATTAGTTAATGCAGTTGATTTTATCTGTCCTATGCTTACCAAATGTAGTCACTCCAAAGAAAAATCTGGCTGATGAAACAATTTTCTGAAATTCTGAGGCATGAAGAAAACATTGTGGTCATCTAGTGGGTAGCTTTCTGTGCTGAACATGTTGGAAGGTGTGGGTCAGAGTCTAACCAGCATGCTACCAGTTTTCAGGTGCATGTTGCCATTTCAGCTGTCAGTGTTTGTGTCACCTAACAACTTCATGAAATTTTTTGAGGCACCCAGTGACCTGATATGAGCTGCATAAAGTATTTTTAATTATTTATTTTTTTTATATTATTATTTTTATCGTGTTTTGCTTATTATTTATTTTTATTTGACTTTTATAAATATTATTAATCATTATTATCACCTTTTCTATGAAACTGCATCATTTTTGTTGGCAGATATGAGCTTTTGCCCTCTCCTTTGTAGCAGGGCAGATTGTGTCAGTGTTAAAGTCATTTATTTCAGCATCAATTCACAAAGATAGCCTATTTCTTACAATCTCAGATATCTTAATTTATATTTATGCACAGCATATGATTCAGTTGGTTTATGCAGCACCATGTTTTTTTCTTTCTCTTTCATTTCCCCTTGTTTATTGTCTAAAGAAAGCCAGATTGGAAAGCTGTTGAATCATGGTTTTCCTTTTTACATATATTTCTGTTTTTTACATTAATTTAGTTAGGAAAATTTTTAAGTTTTATGCCTTGCAATTTTAAGATTTTTTCTTTGTGCATGTTCAAGGGAGTTGGCATTCATCCTTTATTATTTCAGTTTTCATTTCAATCTTGTCAACTATTGCAACAAGAAACACTTTGACTGCCACAAGTTGTAGAGATTCTAAGTTTGCATGGAATGTGATTTAGTCACCAGTAGTTTCAAGCAGATTCTCCTAAGCTTTAGTACAACTAAAAATTTTAATTTGAAAAAAAATAGACACATTTGGATTGACGCATCTAAAATGCCAGAGGAATAATTACTTCACAAAACCCTGCATTTCATGTCATATTTGGGAACAATGATTAAATTAGATGTGCATGGAGACTTCTTGAAGAAATTTCATAGAAATTGTTTTCTATTTGAGGACCTGGGATTGAGTTCTTAGACACAAAGGAAAGTTCAGGAATTTATTGCCTTATTTCACTTCAGTTTATGTTGTTTTTTTTATGCGGACAGTAGATTGTGTAATATGCTTTAAGTACATGTAAATATTGCACTAAACGACTAATATTGGCATATATGAATCTAGGTGAACATGAAAATAACCATACATGTAATTTCATAGCTTCTAATTTTGCTCTTTGTAGTGAATGAGATGCAGACTTTAGAAGCATGAACCAGATGCATACTTAACATGAGTTGCTGTCTTACAAATAACAAACTGCCCCGGCAGCAGTGTAGAGGAAGTTGCTTAAGTGGTCGTGAAGTGGGTCATAATTATAGTCATGTCAAAGTTGAAACAAAGAGACTAATTAAGATTACTACTTTGACCATGCTTATTTAATAATGGATAAAATGAATGCTAGCTATATAGAATTTGTTCTAATCTTGTGTGGCAAATAATCTGCTATAATGTTAGACCCAGAAAATCAAAATATCTTTCTTTTTTTCTAGAATATTTAAAACATAGAAAATACAGTGGTTCTGTTGCGGCTATATATATATATATATATCATATGGAATGATTATTACAGAGACTTTCTCTCTATTTGCTTGGGCTTCTTGAAGTGAAAAATTGTATTGAAAAGGATTTTTAAAGGTATATGACAATGGATAGTGAACACTCACAACATTGCAGCTTCATCCTTGCCATTCACCAGATCATGATCATATATTCTAGTTTCTACTGTTATTTGTTACTTGATGTGTTACTTTCATCCGCATGAAATATTGCACTTTTTTTTTTAGGTTCTGGTATTACAGAGGAAGAGCTGCAAGTTGCAGAAGACAAATTTGAAGAGTCAAAAACTTTAGCAGAAAATGCTATGGTCAATGTTTTGGACAATGAGGTATTTATTCCTTGTTTTGGTTTTGGAATAGTTAGAACTAACTTGAGGGAGCACTGCACACTTGATATGCAAAAATGAAAAACACTTGTTAAAAAGTATAGCAAGTAAATGTTTGATGTGCTTGTATTCTTGGCCATATGATGTTGTATTTTATATCTAATTGCATAATTACTCTATCACGTGCAAATACAATGATAACTCCATCTTCAGATTTCACTCATATTGCATGGGCAGCAGATATCATTCATATCAATGAATGTATAAAAAATATTAATACTTGGTCATTTTCTATCTCTCTCTCTCAAAACAGTTAAATATTGTATACATTTTACTGTAATGTTCTGCTTTTCCCACATATGACTAAAGTATATGGATTGTATGTGCCATCAATGGCTTTTTGTTACAGTAAAGTCAAGAATAAAGTGAAATATGTATATCTATATATCTGTATATAAAAATGTACAGATTATTTGGGAAGACTTTTTTTTAAAAACTTTTAGTGTCCCCTTCTCCCCTTCTCTACATGGAATTATGTTCTTTGTACTGAATTAAGTTTTTTTTTTTGTTTTTTTTTGCTTTTTTTTTTTTTTCATTCCATCACCAAGCAACATTTAATGATTTTTGCTCTGCAGGTGGAGTACATCAGTCAGTTGCAAGCTTTCATTGAAGCAGAGGTTGATTACCACAGACAGGCCCTCAACACCCTTCAGTCTTTACTAGACACAATAGAGCAAAAGTAAGCATACTAGTGGCAGGATGTGAATTTTAGTCAGTTGCAGTTGTTCCTTTGAGACTGTAACATTCAGGGACCACTTTTGACAGCTGGTGTTATTTGAAATATGACAAATAGCTCGTATCAGCGTATGTAAGATGTTAAATGTGGAAGTTTTGACCTAGCTCATTTGAAAACTGGCTATCACATGGTGTTGTCTTTACTTAAATGACATATCGTCAGCTATAACATTGCTGACAGTTATGAGTCATTATTATGACATCTTTAATTTTCTGTTTTTTTTTTAAACTTTCTTTTGTTTTTTTAGGTTTCTTATTTTTTTTATTTTTCTATGTAGACGCATTGCAGCTGCAAACCAACCCAAAACAGAACACACACCAAAACGTGTGAGCTCATTCCGTCGTAGTGAATCCCCTAACTCCTATGATGGCCCACATAACAACTTTCAGATAGCACCAGGTGAGTGTACATCACCTTGTTCAGTTTTGTCTCCAGTTTTAGATTCTACAAGTTATTTGTGATGTCTGTTTAGATTTTAAAAAAAAATGAAAATAAAATAACTGTAAAAATAAAAACTGAAAATAAAAGAATGGTATCTGGAGATACTTGACGATGATTGTTTTGAGATAATCCTAAATTTCCATCTGACAATTCGCTGATAAAAGTATACACGTAAATCTTGTTCCAGGAGCTCAAGTATAAGATATGAATTCTTTAATTTTGCTTCACTTCCATCAAGTTCTTTGTTATCCTTTAAAGTAACTCAGAATCCCAGGTTTTTCTGTCTTGATATTAAAATTTGGAGTCTAAAATATATTAAATGAACCTTTGCAATGAACAGAATTTGATTATCCAAAAAGGAATGAATTTTGTTTGCAAGTGTAGTGAGTGCATCTCTCTGGAGTTGCATTTTCTGTGTTATTCCATTGTGATGGTGCCATTTGTCTTGCGCCCAGGGCAAATGAGTTGGAAGTTGCGCCGGGTGATTTAGAGTTACAGTTGTTTTTTACCGTTTTTACTATTTGCCGACTGATACTAAAATTTTACTTTTTTCAGGCTAAAAAAGGTTAAATTGTCGTTTTGTGAAAAAAAAATAAATTAGTATCTTAGTCGGAAAGTGGTTAAAAACGACCGAAAACGGCCGTGGATCTTTATCACCTAGCGTGACTTCTGACCCATTTGCCATGGTCGCAAGACATTTCTCTTGTAGCAAAGCATAGCCTATGCTCATTAATAGTCAAATTTTCCTGTGTGGTTACCTGAAACTTCTGTGGGGATGCTTGCATATTTGAAGACATATTGACACGTGTGAATATAAGCTTGTCAGAATCCCATTCACATGTATATATTATTTATCTCATTTATTCAGAAATAAATTAACACAAGTTTTATGCTGCATATTTCTAGAGAAAATGTTGAAGGAGACTATATATACTTCACAATTGTGTTTTTAAGCAAAAATATGTTAAATTATAGTTATTATGTTCGACAAAATCACTTTTTAAATAAGTATATGTAGGAAAATCATGTACATGTACCATTATTATGTTTTATATCAGTAAATTTCTCACATGAATACACTATGAATATTGACCTTTCTGTAATAAAATCTCAGGTCATCTCAAAGCCATATAATTGTCATCAGTGTAAAGGTAGAATATTGGTTTGTGTCTGATTTGTTCATTTTTCTCATATTTTAATGGGGATCCTTCCAGATAATCGATAGGAATAAGAGAGGACAGTTGTATTTTACTTGATACCGTTAACTTCAGTTTTTGCATGATTGAAATCTGACTCACTGACTGGTGTGTGTTATCTCCTGTGTCATGAAATAATGGGTAATGATTGATGATCAAATGAACTTAAGATTTTAATATCATATTGATATGTAAGATGAAAGTTCCCTCACTCATGCTTCTCTGGAATGAAAGTTAGCAAATTGTTTCACAATTACACAATCTTAGAAAAATAAGACATGGCATGAAAAAAAAAAAAATTGGAATAGATTGTACTCTGTTCATTGGGGAATGGAAAGGAAATGTCATGTTCTCTCTAGTTTAAAGGCTAGTGATGTTTTGCATAGAGAAGATCTCAGGTGCATTACCTCAGCACATGACATTTTAGCAATCTAATCAATATTCCTAATATAATGACCTGTCTGGGAAAGAAAACTCCTTTATCAAGGTAGACAGAAAATTCTGAAAAATATATTATTGCTAATGGCTGAATAAAATTTTTCAAGAGCAATGCGCTATTTTTACAATGAGATAAAAAATGTATTTTGTCTCTTTTATTTCAAATACGTACAACATAAAAATTGTGAAAAAAGTTATCATGATAGACAAGAATAGAACATTTTCGTCATTATCATGAAATTTTCAGATTTTCCTTTGAGCACATCACAAAAAAATGACTTTTTTTCCCTCTTACAATGTTTGTTTTTAACCTCATTGCTGGCAAAAAGAGCTGATCGGCTAATTAAAAAAAAATTTTTTTTAAAATGGCTTATTTGAACCAGCAGGGAAATTTGTATGCAAAACAGGTGGAAGAGAATATTTACTCCTTGTTAATACTTTCACATGATTTAATGACTCTCAGTGCTGGTTGTAGCAAATCAGCTGTTACTAGGATTTGGCAGTATTGTATATGAGCTGTGTTACCCCTTTCATTCTCCCCATAGCCTATGAGCCCTATGATGATCAAGATCCATTTGGGTCATATGCTGGTGAGATTCATTTTCATCTGAACTCCATATACATTATTTAATATGTGTTCATCTGGATGCAGCTCGATGTTGTGGTTTACCGCCTCTTGTCATATTATTATATTCTCAATGGATTGAGAATTCTTCTCTGATCTGCAGCATGCCTTTTTTTAGTTCATTTCAATGTTGCTTTTTTTATTTGAATCAGAATGCTATCATTGTTTAAAAAAAAGAAAAGAATAGAAAAATTCTATTCTGTATTCATGTAGTCTGCAGCACTGCCCTTCACAGTCACTGTGAAAATCTTAGAATCGACTCATTTTGTGTGTGTGTTGAACAGATTACTCTGTGTTTGTATTAGCTTTGAAGTGAGTCCATTCATTACCATCGTTTGATAGGAGAAAGGCCTTTAATATACCAAGTTCAGGACATGGTAGGCCAGAGATTCTCACAAGCAGATGATTCATGTTTAATGTAATAAAGGTTTGAGAGGAAATTTGACTCATCACAATTTGAACCTTTTTATTCGGATTTCCATAATCTTATTTGAGATTCAAGTTTTGAATATCTGATGAGCATCTTAATTGCTTGAAAATTCATGGTCTTGCCCTGTGAAATGGAAGATCATGTAATGGTATAATCCATTTCAACTGAGAATGTTTTGACTGAACAGTTTCAATCTGATGAACAATGTACCCTTTCATGTGTGAGTTCTATATAGTATACCAACATTTAGTGATTTTCAATAAGCATATTTTGGTGATGTTGTTGTTTGGTGGTGTGGGGGAGGGGGGAGGGGATTATTGAGTAGTGATATTTGTGATATCTCTGTCTCGCATGGATGTAGAAAATGATATACATGTTGTATTAGACAATTTGAATGTGTGATGATATATAATTTTATCACCATGAATCTATAGAGTACAACCTCTGGGACACTTGATGTTGCTGGACGTTATCCTGCCGTTGTATAGGGCTTGTATGTTTATTGTAAAAGTAAACTGAGAAAACAATAAACAGAAGTTACAGATTCATAAACATGTTAGAATAGAGAAACAGAGGGATGAAAGAACAAGGTGAAGAGTTAAACACATTCCATGACAAAGCATGATACCAGACAGCATGATCAATATATGCATCATGTCATGTCAATCAATTTATCTAACAATATCAATCATAAAGTGACAACTAGTGTTTTGCTCTAGTTTCTTTTTTTCCCATTCTTCTACCTGTCATTCCTGTACTCCCAGTAATCATCTGTGAACAGAGTTTATCTGTGATATAATACATGTTTATTATTATGCACCTTATTCTGTTGATACTCGGCATTGTCTCAGTATGTTTGAATCTTCATGAACAAGATCATGTTCATATGTGAGTAGAAAGAGACAGTGATTCATTTTTCAAGAAGGGATTACTTTTCAACAGCCCAGTTTCTTCTCTTTACCACAGACAAGGACTTTTAAGAAGGAATTAGAAATGTTAACTCAAGAAATAAATTCACGAAATTGTTGTGATGGGACGAGAAAAATGTCTTCATTACACCATGAAGTATTTATTGATTTATCCCTGGTGAACATTTCACATGAAACGCAGAAGTGACTTTCTTTTTCATTCAGTATTATCAAAGGGAATTAATTTTGGAATCCTTATTATCAATCTACGCCACGGACGTTACAATTTAATACAGTTTTACCATTATATGGTGTTTTAAAGATCACAGCTGGCGGTGGGACAGCTGCTGTGTTTAAATAAGGCTGGATATCTTTCGTGGCAGTTTCACTGATAGTGTTGACAGAGATTCGTCATCAGTTGGATCTTTGCAAGGAATTGGACTCTCACATAGCCATTGTCTTTCCTGCCTTATTTTCTTGGCCCTTGATGTCACATAGAACGCAACAAACTGTTTTTCTGTTATTTTTGAAAAGTCTTTGATGTTGCATGCACTAGATTTAATTTCTTTCTTTCAGTGGTAATTTCTTTCTTTTTTTTTCATAAAGTTTACATCTAGCATTTTATGTGCTTTGCTTTGTACCAGTATTAACATAATTATTACTTGTGGGTATTTATGTATACTGTGAATATATGATTTACATTATTGACTTTTTTACTTACCATTTTTTTTTTTGAATTTGCCATCAAAATAAGGAATAAATTAAGACACTGTTGCATAGGTAAAAATTTGTGTTAGGTTTTGTTACCTCTATCATACCAGTAGAAGCTGCATGCACATAATGTCATTTAGGTTTGTTTTTCTCCCTAATATTTTCTCTGAGGAATTTCACTCTTCACAAATTCTTTAAGCTGGGTTGATTGAGATGCAATTTGCATGTAGACCGAATATCACACACAGAATACACACTCATAACTACATGTACAATGCTTTTTGTTTACATTCTACCATGTACAATGCTTTTTGTTTTCATTGACTCATTTTAAATTTGAAACAGATCACAATGATGAGCCAATAAGTCAGTAATCTATCATACAGAAAATATTTTTACATTACTAATATTCACAAATTATCAGCAGCTAACTTTCATGTAGTGTTCTCTTTGACAAAGGGGAATGGGTTTAGCGATTTGATTGTGAACTTGGGGTCCACTCAGTTGTTTCTGTTACAGAGCATTAGTAGGATGCTTGAGATCCAGTTGACAAAATAATCGATACCAGAGTTATGGGTGAATAAGCTGTACAATGATAGTTTTCAGATTCTTTTGTGATTGTCAGTGCTTGCATTTATACATAGACTTTGTAGCAGCCAAAGTACATTATTTTTCATAGATTCGTTTTTTTCTTGATTTGGATGATTTTTTTTTTTTCCTAGGTCCTGCTGTCAGAAAGACTTTCTTCTGTCATTTAGATATGATAGTTAAGTATTAATGTATAGCTTTCCTTAACTTTTCAGTTCCTGATACAAAGCCAAAACCCATGGTTAGAGGTTTGTACGACTTTGTTGCTGAGAATGAGGGTGAATTGGGCTTCCAAGAAGGCGATATGATCTATCTAATTAGTCAGGTAAAGTTATGTATACTGGAATGCAGTAAGTTAAAGGGAGACTGCTCAGTTCATTGCAAACAAAAAATTATAATTTATGAATGTGTGAAATAATTCATTTTATTTTTTTTTTATTTTAAGAAAGGGTGGGGGGGGAGGGAGGGAGGGAGTACTTTTGAACAATGTAGTTAACTTTTGGGGCAGTTTGTTGCATTGTGAAGGCTCAGCCTAATCAGTGCTATCATCATTTGTGATAAATTGATGTAGTTTCATGAATCAAAATGTTAAAAACATTTCCCATGTTCTGATAAATCAGTCTCAGTTTTAATGAGAGGTTCATAGAGAGGGAGGCAGTAGAATGAAAAAGTTGTTAGTGGGCAATGGTCTTTAAATTTGATGAAGTAGACTTGTTGAATATGCCAACTTCAGCATTATTACATGCTGGAATTACAGTCGGCTACACCTGAGTCGAACTCTTATGAGTCGACTTTCAGATGAGTCGATCTTTTTTCTTGGAACGGGTCCCGGCGCTTCTTAATTTTCCTAAAAATCATACTGATGAATTGACGTCGACTCATCCGTATGCACTAATGAGTCAATCTTTTTTTCCTGTCCCTGTCCTTATAAGATCAAAGGAAAAAGCAACACTTGAGTCGATGTAATTAATCTCAGCTTGCGCGGCACTTCATCTCAACACATTTGTACTCCTCCCATCACAAGACAGCACGACTATAGGTCAACTTCACCTGTCAAACTGATTCATTAAACAGGACTAAACCCTCCATCAGACTATATGATCAGAGGCCAGCCGGCCATTGTCTCTTCCTCCTTTTCATACCTCATCCACGATCTTCCCCATGTAGCCGCGGATGTTTTGTATTCACACCACACACCCCCTCCCCACTGTGAAAGTGTCATGCAAATTTGCGTAAGGGGGTAGGAAACTGTGTCTTTGATATGGGGAATTCTCCGGCCGCACCGCAGTTCGCCGTTCACACGTGGACGTTACACCAAGAAAACCCTGGGGAGTCTGCCTTTCTTCTTCTCATTGCGGGGAACTTGCTCGCCGGACTAGAGGGTGGCAAGGAGTTATAGAAAAAAAACAACCCCCTCCCACCCCATTTTTACTCATGATTTGGCCGATTAGACCGAGACACTTTTTCACTAAACTATTGCAGTCAAGATGAGAACAGTGAGGTACTGCATCCTCCCCGCAGATAGATTCATGGCATGTATTATTTATCATCTTGAAAAAAGCCTAGTATAGAGATGATATACATGTACAGTGTTTCTTAACATAACACGAAGCGGTGGGGTGGGGGGGGGGGTGTTGGATGGTGACGAAGCTGCGTGTATGGCGATCGTGTTGAGTTGAAAGTCAATGTTCAAGAGGCAGGGTTGGGAGCAGTGGACATCATCAGTTTATGTGACAGTGAAACTTAAACGGCCGATGACAATGGGTGTTGATAGTAATACATGTGTTACATTAAAATTCAAGCAAAAGCTAAGTCGATCTGACTGAAAATGAATGGAAGAGATCAAATTTGATGCTTGATGAAAGAATGCGTAAGGGAAACTAACCATTATAATGCCCGACAATAAGTCATTCCACATAAAAAGTGCCTATTTTTAGAATTTTGTAGTCTTTAGTGACATACGGATGAGTCGAACTATGGATAAGTCAATCCATTTTTCCTCCCCCACCAGCATTGACTCATCCGTATTCCACTGTATTTGTTCTTGAGTGGCAAGAGGACAAAAGGAGAACAGTTTTTTTCTGTTTGCCTTTGTTTTACTATCTGAGGGGTTTTGGTTTTTTTTTTCTTTTTTTTTTTTTTTTCATATCAAACATAATCAGGATCTAAATATTTACAGGCTGGTTTCCTGAGTGTTTCATTTTATCTTTTTGTCTGTGAGGTTCTCTTTTGTTTGCTGGGTTAGTCATTTTGTAGAATGCTGAAACAGTGACAAATAATAACATTTCCGCCAACAATGTATATGTATTATTTTTATTTAGGGGGAGGAATTTGAAAGAAAATGATCACTCTCCTAACTGTTACCTGTGCACTATTTGCTAATTTGATATTGGACATACTGGTCCAATACATCACTTGAAAATGTGCAGTGACTGATCATGATATAAATTTCAGCATACATGTATCTTCTTGTTGCAGGTGGATGAGAACTGGTATGAAGGTACACTCCATGGCCAGACAGGTTTCTTCCCCGTCAATTATGTGGAGGTGGTGAATCCCCTATGATTGACTGGCTGAGCTGATTGGTCAATTGGTCATGCAAGCATATCTACACCACTTTTTAAGTAATTCCTTGATTTTACTTAATGCCTTGCCCTTTCTTACTTAATGTCATGATCTTGTTTTATGCGTAACTTCATGTGTTGTTCCTCCAGCGGCTGCAGTTTTGAACGATCCTCTTAGCAGTGATCATTGTTCCTTTCCTTTGAGTGAGCGACCATCTTCCAGTATGGATGTACTAGAATTGTTGCTCTCTATATGTTCTGTATTTAAACATTTTTATTTTCAAGCTGTTTGCTTTGCATTTCTCAGGAGAGAATTCCTTTTTTGTCTTCTTATCACCTGAGCATTATCAGCAATCAGAGTAAAACACTGAAGTTGCAACATTTTGTAAAATGGCAGAGCTATCAGTCTTTTCTCTTGTTTTTTTTTTTTTTTTTTTTTTTAACCAATTATGATGTTGAAATGCAACTTTTGCCTTTTCTTTTTTTTTTTCTTCTTGAGAAGTCAACTGATTTGAAGACAGACAATCTCATTTAAATTAGATTTAAAAATTTAAGTGGATTGTGCTATATTATTTTGTGTGAAAATAAAGTGAAAAATTACACTGATGGCAGAGGAAGTAGCCTTGATGGAAAGCACAGATTTTCAGATATCCAGATGTGAAAAAAAGACAATCTGTACTAATTTCGTCAGTATAAGTGGACGTTTTTTTAAAAATTGTGTTCACGAAGGCAAAAAAAAAATTAAATACACAGTGTGATAAAATATGGATAAATGCAAATCCCTCACCCATGGGAAAACTTTATTCTTTGTTGCTTCTTTTGTCCTTAGAATTTGAAATTAAGAGCAAAAACATGATGACAGAGGAAATGCTGAGAAGCAATTTCAAATTCATGCCTTGTGTTGTTTGTACCATCATAGTTATTTTGATAAATATGATAGTTTTTGTCATAAACTGAGTTCTCTAACTTCTATAACGCTTCGTCGTACATCCCTCTTGTTATCATTTCTGTGAGAAGCAATAGGCAGACGTCTGGTAATTTAGCAGTTATAGTTCTTTCAAAATTTCATTGGTTTTCAAAAATAGTTTAGAAATCTATTTCTTTGTATTGTGCCTATATTAGGTGAACCATAAGTGGATTAGTTAAGATGATATTTCGTTTAAAATTCTTCTGGAGCAATAACAGATTTATACAGCTTGTAGAATGGACTAGTTCAGAATCTCCATGTGATCACACTCCACATTGTTCAACATTGTGAGTTGTCATGTAACAGAGGCATTCAATCTCTCTGTCTACATCATGGAACACACTGTGTTGTGAATAGTTTAGACAACATGGGTCAATAATGGGAAGGTCATCAGTATAAAAACAACATGAGATCATATAAGAGGATACATGTAGATTGAATGACTTTTGATGTATGTCAGCTGAAAAGACAAGTCATGTTGTTCTTTTGTTCTCATTGCAGTTTTAACTCCACATGCTACACTGGGAGATTCAGAATGAGTCCATTGTTCATAAACGCATTTTTGAAGGGATAGATATCACATGTGGTATGTTTGAATCAATCATATGGAGACATCTGGAAGTTGTAACTCATTGTATAACTAGTACTGCAGCACTATCACATGTAGATGTAATTGTGTGTGTTACTAGTACCAAAATACATGTATTCGTTACAGTTTAATGCAAATTAATGCAGTCAGTCAACTTGCATTTCCCAAAATGTTCGTCTGACAGCTTTGTCCTGTCGGGCAGCACTATAGCACAATATTGTGATCCATGATATAAATGATTTTAAGAAATATTACCCAAAAATAGACTTTGGTTACTAATGGACTACACATTAATATCTATTTCATGGAAATGGCTCAGTTTCTTGAACATAAATTTAAGATGCTCAAAGAGTGACCAACTTGTTTTGTACTTCCTGGGCATTGCCATTTTATTACATGTATTTGAGTCCTATAATTCTGAGATATTTTTTAGCTTGTTCTCATATTTCTTTATAAACTAGTCCCACTTGAGGAATTACTTTAGAAGTTTTGTTTTTGACTATATGAAATATGCAAAGTTTGTGGAATATATCATGGCTAATTAAAAGAATGAAGATGTAGTATTGGGCTGTTGATTTGTAACACAAATACTGTTGTTTTGTTCTGAGCTAACCAATATTAATTATTTCATCAGCATGTCATTCCCTCTTTTTTATTGTTATTATTATTATTTGTTTGGGTTCTATTTATTCATGCAAATGACATCCTCAGTCTCAGAATTGTTTTTTTTTTGTTTTTTTGTTTGTCTCATGGTGCATTTTTTAACAATTTATTTACCTCATTTATTTTGCATTGACTCAGATTATGACTGTGCTGTGGACAGCTTACATAAAAGTTTGATTCCTATAACCAAACATAGATTTTCATCTATGTGAGTATTTTATCTCAACTACTGAAGGATTGGCATTGTTGATGATTCACTGTTTTGATAATATATATCTGTGTCCGTAAATTTTTTGCAAGAAATTACAATGTATGTGAATGGATTTTGTGAATGAGTAGCAGCTTGAAAATCTTTTCACTTTTGGCATCAAACCTGGAATTCAAGCTCATAATTTTCTGATTAATGAAAACACAGTTGAGATCCTTGAAATTTGGGCAATAGTATAATTACTATAGCAAGCTGAAATGGTAGGAGTTTCATTTCACCATGTCTATCTGTTTTAAGAGATGCATGGAGACATCTGATCAGCATGGGACCTGGTTAGTCATTACTTGAGTTCTCAGGTATTTAATGTTGCTTGATGTCGTTAACCAACTCAAGGTGAAGAAAAATGATGTGAGATGTGGTTCTAACCTTATGAGAGCACTTGAGGATATCCAACTCTTCAAGTTATCTACCTTGTATATACCGAAATGAGTATATGTGTTTTAGTGTCATAGTGCATAAGCTGTGCTGCTGAAAACAAAAACAAAGGAAATCACCAAGGATTTCATGAACATTTGAAACAAATTTTTTTTTTTTTTTTGTGTGCAAGAAAATGAACACCAGTGCCTCTTAGTATAAAGTATTTGCACTCAAAACATTGCTCTTCTTTGAGGACACCCCCCCCCCCCCCATTTTTTAAAATAAATTCTTTTAATCCGATGAGTAACTCGTGTTCGAAGAATCCTTGAAGTCCCATTAGTAAGGCAAAGTTTTCTTTTTGAAAACAACTTTCAAAATTCCATGTCACTTGTTGCTCATAATCACTTTTTCCTATAGGCAAGAACTTGAATAACTTGAGTAATTTACTTGTCTGTGTTATGTTGCAATCAATTTTAGTGCATAGCTATATTGTGATAACCATTAGGGGATGTTAGTCAGGCATGCTACATCACAAAGTCAAGACTTTCTCATCTATTCTTTTCAGTTTTAAAATTGTTAAGCAGAAGAGCCTGCATGTGTATTTTTGTTAGAACTTCTCAGCATTGTTGTTTTTAGTAAACTCTTCACTTACACATAGGCACACAGATTCAAGCACAGACTTAAGCCTTAATATATAAATCCTACTTGCTTTATTACTTGCATCAGCATTAATAGAATGGGGAGGGGGGGGGGGTGCAATTTGTTTCTTTTATGGAGTATTGAAAAAGAAGAAGAAAAAAAGCCAGAATATTATTGCAGCTATTTGCATTGATTTTTAAATTAGGCCATTGTCAAGTTTTCAAAATTATACTTTTTTTATTTTTGTTGTCTTTATTTAAGGACATTGTAATGAAGTGGATCTGAATACTCTGATCGTAAATAATTGAATTTGATTGATTTGTTGCTCTTCAGAAATGTTTCTCAGAATGTGGAATAGACTTCACCTGACACTGATAGTTGAGATTTGCAGATTCAGCTTGTGGATTCTCACTCAACATTTTTTTCAGGTTTATTTGGACCTGCACAGTATGGCATTTGTCTTTGTGAAGTAGTTAGTTAATGTTTTACATGTACATATATTTACGGTACCAACAAAATATACAATTCTCCGCCATGGACCTGTCACTGTTATGATAAACATGGTTTCAAACTCCACATTATCTTTATATTAAGGATCAACAAGCTGTTTCTATAAAATAGATGTTTAGCTCTCGTTAAGTTCAGTGTCATTTTCAAGGGTCTACTTTGTTCAGAATACATGTATTTATTATGTATGACAGAGTAAGCCTTACCAGCTCCAATTTGTCAGTTATCCTCAGCACAGAAAAGTTGGCAGTAACTAAGTTGTCTAGTCAGTAACACTGAAATGTAGACTGGCTGGTTGTTGCTTCATTTTTGTTTTTTCACAAAACGTCAGATACTTTAAGATTGTGGAGTACATATTGAAAGGAAACATGATCTGAAGGACAGATTTAAGTGAAAGAAAAACATACTTGTATTTAAGAGTAAAAACTCAAAATTCCATGTTTTGCAGGGCTTAAACAATGAAAAATATGCACAAGCTAGACATTTCCAATCACGTGTATGTAATTGGGTGGCACTGTAGTAACTGTTTATCTGGAATCTGAGGTGTCTCAGTACAATCATTCTCAGTCGCTTAGAACTTATAGAAGAAGTCTTATAGTTTACATACAGTTGTATTACTGTTGGATGTGAGTCAGGTGTCTGTGGTGGGATCGGCCTTCAGAATTCCATGTAGTTTCGCAGTACCCTCTGCAAGCATGACAGTGTGAGAAATTAGCGTGTGTACTGTGCATTCATGGTCAGTGGATTATATTTGTTGCTGTCTGTCTTAACTTTTATCTTGATAATTGGTTATGCAAATATAAAGTGCATGAAGCAGAAGAAAGATCTTTCCTGGAAAGAATCAGAGTCTTTGTTTACTTCATTCGGTGTCATGTATAAATTGATATATCAGTATAGATTTCATAGTATAGATTTGAAGACTCAACAGGAGAAATGGTCAAGAGGCATAAGAATTTGCCATTTTTACACCCTTTTGGTAACTATGAACCTGCCTAGCAGTGTTATTTCAATTGTTGTTATAATTGCATATGCAGTGTAAAAACCACTGAATTAGTGATCGCTGCAAGCTCCATGCTTACATTGCACTACTCTATCCAGTATATCCCGCAGAAGAAAAGAGTGTTTCACAGCAATTAATTGAAGACTGATCCTGATCATTTTCCCTGGTGAGTCTTCATTTGTTTCATGTTTCCTCTGACTGTGATAGTGTACTAGACACTCAATGGATGTAGTTTGTAGATATCATCCCCAGGTTATGAACATGGTATCATGCTGTTGTGGGACTGGTGTGAAGTACATGTATTGAACAAGAATGATATGCTCAGTTCAAAATATTTCATGTGAGCAAATTTCTCTCGACATTCATTATCTACTGTTTGAGTGCACATTTTAAGTTTTGTAAACTTTTTTTTTTTTTTTTTTAACATTAGTCAGTGAGAAAATGGACATTTTCTTTCAGTTTTCATTGTTGTAAAAATTAATTAGTGAAATCTACATTTTGCAATCCAATACATTTATGAACATGTATGTATTCTTTTTTTTTTTTTTCATATCACATTTTCAGCCTTGTCTTACTTTGTTATAATAACTAGAATTATTTAATCCCTTATTATACCAGTGTACAGATATCTGATTGGTAAATCATCGAGTCATTGAGATTATAACTTATCATAAGCCCATCAAGTGCTCATCCAATTCCTATGGTCTCACAAAAAAAAAAAAAATAGTAATAAACAAAAAAAAAAAAAAGTTGCCAAGAACAGTGATACCTATTTCATTAACCAGTTGAACCCTCAGCCTGGTACACCGGGCAGATTTTCAAATGTCAAATTCTCCACAGCCCGGTAGACTGGGCTTACACGTGTCCACTACAGTTAAAAATAGATCCAATAGGTCGCTTTGGGGCAAAGACATTTAGGACTATGGTGATTATAAATGTCTGCGCCCATGATTGCATTTGAGGCTTGTGTTTACAAAATATATTGAACATGAAATGACAAATGACTAAATGTGTGTTCTCGGCCCAGAAGGCCAGGGACAGCGGGTTTTCAGGCACTGGTGACCAGGGTTCAAAGGATTAATGATTGGTGGTTTTCTTTTTCAAACTCACATTTGTGTTTGGTCTTGAAATGGTGGGGAAGACTTGTCTAGTTATGTAATTATTTTTCAAAATTGAACTTTAGAGAATGAAATAGAATATCCGTTCTTTGTGATCAACAGATCACATGTATTTATGCATGCCTAAAATTAAATTAAGCAGTTTCATCATTATCAGGCCTCTGAAAATTCTGAAGAAGTCTGGTCATGTATCCAAAATTTATGAATGATAAGAAATTTAACCAAAAAAAAAAAAAAAAAAGGAAGGTAAAAATTATCCTCGTAGTTATATTTCAACTTGCATGATCAGTTAGAATAGTAGTAATAATTGTTAGTTTCATTTACTTTTCAAAAAATTAATTTCATTGATTTATTATTTTTTGTCGCGTTCATTTTGATTATTATTTCTTGTTATTCTGTTTCCCATTATTTTTTTCTGTCATTTGTACATTAAAATATACATGTATAGAATGTTCATGATACAGTGTATAACAAGCGTAACAGCACATTACATCCAGAAAAGGTGAGCCGCATGAGTTGTTAGTATTAGTGATTTTTGTAGGCAGTGTAACAGTGAAATGCAAGCTTTTGTGAAACCCATTGTTTTTACTAATAAAATATATATATATGTATCAGCAGCAACAGTACTGAAAATCTTCAGACTTATCTTTGTTGGATATCGTGAATAAATCTAGCAGTGGTATTATTAGTATTAAGTATGCTGTCATAACAGAGTTTCATTATTCCTGTAAATTTCAAAAGTGTGCTGAACCAAAGCATGGATTTACAGTGTGTAAGAGTTCAATTTTGATTTTGGCTTTCAGCCCCTGTAAACTGCAAGTTATATACAGTGGCCTTGCTCCACTTCATGACAGATCCAAGATTAAAAGTACAGTTCATTTTTTACTCTGAATATGAATTCCACCACTGCTGATGGTCCTTTGTATACTCAGTTTTGATGAACTTGTCATTCTAAATAAATGTGACCAAACAAGATCAAATTTGGAGCACTTTTATCATAGAAAACCTTTGCTTTTTAAAAGATGAAATAAAAAAAAAGAAAAGTTGCATACATTGTGGATGATGTCATGCAGTCAGTTCTCTTTGTATAAGTATTTAAGCTTTTTTAATGTCATAGTAAGGGGAGACAGAGAAATCATGCAAAAAACCCAAGATTTGTTTGAGAGCATTATATAGTGCAGAATTCATGACTTGTGAAAATTCACTGACATTATAATAAATATAACTACTGTATGTACATGTATGACACTGACAGCATCATCAGTATGAAAAAACAAAATTGCTCAATTTATATCTTCATACTGTTGGTTTTTTTTTTCGTTTTTGACTGTCACTCACTCATTTCAATGATTGTGATGATGTCTGAGACAATTTAAATTGAGATATTAAATCTATTAATTAGACTACCAATTGAAATACAGAATAAACATTAAACATATACATGTATAACTTGACAAGAATTGCAAAGAAACAGATGAAGATCAAATGAGGAACATGTGTGCTAGTTGAGTAGGATTTGATGTAATTAATAGTAGAAAATGATTTAACTTGTTTTCACCATTTGGGCAGGCAACGACAGCAAAAAAATTAGTGTTATATACATGTATTATTGTATATGAGCATACCTGGCATATGTAATATGTACATGTACCGGTACTATAGTATTTCGTTGACATGGTTTGGTCAAAACTTAAAGAAAATGTCGCAGGATGTACTCAATATGTATTCATATACAGTCGAGTCCGCTTAAATCGAATTTGCCGGGACCAACCTAATGGGTTCGATTAAAGAGAGTTCGTCTTCC
>JBCEWB011010026.1:0-14999 GCA_039654565.1 Peronia peronii | reverse complement strand
GCTCTTTTTCTCTTCCCCTCCCCCCCCCCCCCCCGCCCCCCCAAAAAAAATATGATTATCCTTCTTTAAGTGTGTGTCCAGCTTGAGGAGAAGATCGTTTTGTGGGTAGTTTGCCATCTCTGATTACTCTTCATCCAATTTCTCAGTACTAAAGGTTCTTTAACGTGCATAACGTACACACAACGGAAGTTCCAAAATTTATTCGCTCTTATCCTAGAAGGCTAGACGTCGGGTTTCCATCCCCAAGAAGCCAGGAGACCGTCACGTCGCTGAACACACACACACACACACACACACACACACACACACACACACACACACACATACAAACAAGCAGGTTCTAAATCTTTCCCATCCCTCGGTAGTAGGATTCGAGCCCACGACTTGAGTTTTTTACCGGGGAGCAGACGCCTAATACCTCGGCCACCGCATGTTTTGCCTGATGTGCAATAAAAGCAAATCTGAAATCAAAAAGTTTACGTTTTTTATGTGCTTTTATTGCACATCAGACAAAACACACCCAGGAAACAGTTTCCTTGGTCTTCAAAGCCAGAATATTTTCCTAGTCTGGTCGGAGTGTGTTTTCAGTGTTTTCATTTTTTAATTTTTTTTTTTCATGTAAAAAAAAAAAAAGGGGGGGGGGGGGCGGAGACGAGCGGGTTTTAGGAAACGATAAATATAAACTTGTTATTGTTAAAGCAAAACAAAATTTTAAAAAATCAGTACTCAATACAGATCTGGACTCCATTACTTATTTGGTGATGGAAAAGATATGTGGAAACTTCAGATAAAATCAATTGAGATATCTTTTTTGATGCGCCAAATGACACAGTTGGGCACTACTATTGTGTTCATAAGACGTCTGCTGTGTGTATAATACATCATTTCAGGAAAAACATATCCAATTATATAATTCATATACCAGTCAACCAGGGTTTAAAGGCCACAAGCAATGCTCTCAGCGTTAGTTTTTTTTGGTTTTTTTTTTTTTTAACACACGTGACTTCGAAACATATGACAACGCGGCCCGCTATAAAAGCGAGAGCACGCAATTGAATTTTTAATTACAAATATAAATATGTACAGATGTATTTTAAAAACTATATTACAATGACAGTTGTGGCCATGTAAATAACGTTACGTGATATATGTCCATTTACGTATTAAAATATTACATGCATGCATATATATTATCAATTTTTATCTTTTATCAATTTGAAAATTTTAAAAGCATGAAGTCCGCCCGAACCAGACAGAGCTGTAGTTCTTACCCCCCCCCCCCCCCTCCCCCCTAAAGGGAGGTGGGGGACTGGGGAGATGGACTAGGGATGGAGGGACCCGTACTCGCCTCCCTAGCCCCATGCACCAGATCCAGGTGGGGGCCAGACTATTCCCTTCCCATATCGTACTTACGGCATGAATGAGCTGAATATTTTGACCGGTGAGAGCAGTAGCAGGCCAGGAGGTTTTTGTTTACAGTGAATTGTCCTTTTACAGTTTGAGCCCGAGTGGAACATCAACAAAGCTGAGGCGACTGGGACTGCAGCTGGGGAAAGCCATCCTCATGGGGCGTGTTCCCAGCGACCACCACTGGCTGTGACCCTCGGGCCAAATCTGTTCTATGTTTACATGCGAGTGGTAGAGGCCGGATTACCCGTAAGACCTCACGGAAGCCCATCTAGGGGGAAGACAAGCTCGGAACCCCGCATGTATTGTCTATGATATACTTTATTTTACTTTCCACCTGAGCCTGCACTTACGAACATGACCAGTCATGATTGGGCAGGGGTACCACCCAGAGGAAGACCCAATAAGTCGCCGGATGAAAGTGAGGAAGAATGTGTGTGTGCCTGTGCCATGAAGTACACGGAGGTGGGGTGAAAAGCCACTTCGTCCCCCGACGCTCCCCGCGTGGTTACAGGCTTTATATTACTATAACTATATATAATTATAATAATTTAAATTATTTATATTTTATTATTATCAAGCTCTGATCTAGGGGAAAGCGGACAACACAAAAAGCTAAAGATAAAACAATAAAGGCCACTCGCCCTCTTTTACTTTTGGCATTTTTTACAGGTGTCCTTTGGCGCATGTGGGTGCGTGAGTTTCTGGACAGACATGGAGATGCTTAGCAACACCAAGACATCTCCAGAACAATCATCGGGAGCTACCAACTTTGCCGCGGCCTGACATGATTACCAATAAAGGCCGAGATAATCCCCGTCACAGGGGATTGAAAGGCCCAAATAAAACTTAACTTAAAACTTCAGCGTTAGTTCCCTTATTACAGCTATGCCAAAATAAGGGTGTCAACTTCGATACACTTTTTTGTTCGCGCACTAGAAATTCACACGTTCAGATGTGCAGCGTTGATTTCGCCAAAACCCTCTTACCGGAGCAAAACTCTATGTTGGGCCTTTAAGAGTTGATTTTTACATGATGTACAATTAAAAGTTATCATTAACTCTCTGAACAACAACAAACAAACAAACTATATAAATTACTGTAACCAGAATAGAAATATATTCAGGACATATTGATAATGCTCCGTCGCAATTATTCTTAAGACTCGTGCCATTTTCTTTGGTTTGACTGGCTACTCTTGGTCATTGCTCCTAATGTTCAGAAAAATTTTTTTCTGAATTTTTGATATTTTTCCTTCAAGTACAACAACCACCAGTATTCAAAATCTGCAGTTATCATCATTTTCCATTTCTCACCGTCTTTGCAGCCTTGCCCTCACCACCTCAGCTATTCAAAATAAATAATGTTTTTTTTTAATTAAAAATGAAACAATTAAATAAATAAATAAATAAAAACACCTCGTCTATTCCTTTACAGTACCGTCTCATTTGTAAGAGCAGATTGCCTTGGCAATTTCTTTTATTCCTTTTCTTTTTTCAGAAACCTCTCTATTTTATTAACTGCCTTGTGCTCTAATGGTTTTTCTAACAGCTACATTGGTCATCTTAAATTGCATTAATAAAATACGATACTCCTCCTAATAGCCAGACATTTTGGCTACACCACACCATGACATTGACTGAAGTGCTCTGATCTAATTTCTCAAACACTTTACCTCTGTGCATTGCCTGTTATTGCAAGACTCAATGAAACAGCAAGACGAGATTGGTGGCGTCCCTGTCTCTTTTTTGTCACTGGACAGACTGTAATAAGGCAGCTTTTAATCACTTCCTTTGCCATCTTCTCTCTTTGTAGTTCTTTCACTCTTCAAGATGACAGATACATTGATAAAGTTCAATATATTTTGCACTCTTCCAAACATGTTGTTTTTGTTTTGTTTGTCCGTTTGTTTGTTTGCTTGTTTGTTTTTTGTTTTTTTTTTCTGGTTCAATTTTGTGACTCTTTTATTTTTTCTTTTTCTTTTTTATTGAATATAATTTTTACCACTTCTCTCTCTTTCTCTTGCTCTTTCTCTCTCTCCCTCTCTCTTTCTTTTTCGAAATCTTTTTTCTATTATTTTATGCTCTTCCCATTTTAATCCCCCCCCCCCGCTCCTTTTTTTTCTCCTCCATTTTATTTTCTCACAATGTCCACTTCAATCTGTTCTTTTTTCTTTTTTTTTTTTACTTCATTCATCCCTCCCCCCCCCCCCCCTTCCTTTCCTTTTTTTGGTCTTTGTTGATGTCCCGTCCCCAAATGCGTATTCTCATTTCTTTGTTTGTAGGTCTGTTAAAACATTTCGGTATAGACCATCTCTCTATTCCACCCACAATCTTTGAGATCTCGCAAACCGTTCATCGGTACGTTGCTGTTTATTTGTTCTTTTTGACGTCAGCGGTCTATTTAACGCGGCCCCACCTCCCTTCCGTTGATTTTGACTCCCGTGATCGATTTCACGTGTTGTTAACCCTTATTTCGGACATCTGTGGTCTATTTCACATGATCCCAACTGTTGTTTTTGACGTCTGGAGTCTATATTATAGGTAGTCCTAATTCTAGCTTTTAACCGTTGTGATCTATTTCAGATGACTAACCGTTGTTGTGATACCGTAGTCGATTCCACATGGCTCTACAAAAATTGTTTATGACGCTTGTGACCTATTTCATATTATGCCTCTCACCGTTGTTTTTCATGTAACTAGCCAATGTTACTTTGTGTGTGTGTGTGTGTGTGTGTGTGTGTGTGTGTGTGTGTGTGTGTGTGTTTTGACGTTTGTGTAGTCTGTCTCATTTGACTCTAATTGGTGACTGGATGTCTTGTTGATGACACTTTTCACAGCTAATGTTGTATCTCCTTTCTATTTCTTTACTTCTATATGAATGCTTGTCTGTTTCTTTATCTGTCTGCCTCTCTTTCTCTCTCTCTCTCTCTCTCTCTCTCGCTAGCTCCTCTTTCTTTCTGTGCCATTCTTATTCGTTTTTCCTATATTTCTATCTTTCTCTCTCTCTCTCTCTGTCTCTCACTCACTTTGTTCATGTGCTGGGCTATAACTGCGGGCCTAAATTCCAATCTATATAAAAATGCCACAACTTTTATGTCATTATTTTTTATTTGTATGTTAATGCGATTTCATCATATATAATGCATTATTAAGACTCGTAATCTTTTCATCCAGGATTGGAGAGATGAAGAAGACTCTGAAAAGATAATAAGCTTCAGCATCAAGATATCCGCCAAACAAAGGAGACTATGGCTGAATCTGAACAGCAACAAAAAAAATCAATAGTTTTCTGGAGACATTCTAGCGTTATTTTGAAAACCTTAGCCAGACTCTCTGTGCTTTGCAGAACCAAATGTTCTCTCTCTTTCTGTTGCAAGCATCATTTTATAGTAGGCCATAGTCTCATTTAACGGATGCTAAAGAAACATCTCATATAATAATCATGAAAGTGCAAGTAATCCTCTTATGAATGTGCTAGTAATATTTGATACATACCATAGTTCCTTTGTTCACACAGTTCACTGACTTTAACTTGTTCCTTGATTACCAAAATATGATATAACAGACGTTAATTTTCAAATCATTACTAAAGGATCTAATTAATGAAAAAAAGAGAAGGAAGATGGGAAAGGGTGTGGAGGAAGTAAAATAAGCAAGCCATGGAATGATCTTAATGGATAGATAACATAATTATCATCTCTCTTCTCTCCCCAATCCTCTCTCTAATTTCTACCTCAATTTTCCTATTCCCACCCTTCTTCTTCTTTCAAACTCTAAACATCAAGCAAACTGTCACAAAAGGGACGTTTTCGTATCTGGGAGTGTCCCCGTCACAGATGAGATCCTCAACATTTGACTTATGGACACCAGATTTATGAGGTTAATAACTTTGGACAAAGCGAGCTATATTCTTGTGCAATCCATCAGCAGAGCTTGGAGTAACTGCAACATTTTAGTGGATTTGTTTGTTTGTTTGTTTGTTAAACATTATCCCCCTTACATCAGACACAGCCTTTAAAGCAAATGCTGTCTCAAGCCAGATTTAACTTCGATAACAAAACTGTGTATTACAAGACCAATATATTGAGATCATCTGTGTTGACTAAAAGTTAATCTGCGTCTGAAGACTGTGCTTTAAAATTATTATCCTCCTGTGAAATATTTCACACTTGTTTAGCTTTGGTTTTTTTTGTTTTTTTTTTGTTTGTTGTTTTTTGTTGTTGTTGTTGGTTGTTGTTGTTGTTGTTTATTTTGTGCCATTCTTAAAAGTACATGTCTTTGAAAATCTTAGTTTGTGCCGTAGAAGGTTAAAATACCATTACTTCTCACAGACACTCACAGATACGTTTGACGTTTTATTTTCTTCTTTTTTGTTCGTTTTTGTTGTTTGTTTGTTTCTTCTTTGTTCTTTCTTAAATACACAAAAGTAGAGAGGAGACAGGATAAACAATAGAACGATGATCTAATGGCTGTTGTATTCAATGACATCCAAAGGCTTACCCACTAAAGCTTTTAGGCTTTAAGATGTACAATTGCGAGAGTCACTGGCAAGTTTTCAAGACCGTTTCAATTGTCATAGTAGACACTGTCTAACTTAGTGCGGCTGAATGAAGAACAATGCAAAGCTGTAGAGGGAAGGAAATATAATATCCGGTCAGGAACAGAAAGACATGGTTTTCATCCCTGTAGGCCTACGTAAAAGCTAGATCTTACAATAGCACCATAAGCCCCGCAACAGGGCAAATGTCAGGAGCAAATCTTAAACAGTGGAATTCTTTGCTTGTTTATTTGTTTTTCTCCTTTTAACCTAATCCTTCGGGGCCAAGGCTTTCTCAAAAAGGCAGGAATGTTTGACCGGGCCGCATTTCATAAACAATGGAATCTTAACGTGTTTACTTTCGGTTTCTACACAGTCCTTCAGGGAGTTGGCCAGGAAGTATGTTGTTTTTTTTTTTTGTTTTTCCACTTAGTAGGTTCATTACAGAGATTGCATGAGTCCACCGTTTTTGATAACAATTCATTCAAAGATCAAAGATTAACGTACTTCTCAGTTTCTGTTGTTTTTTTTTAATTGGCCCCTTTTTTTTAACCCATGTATGATATTCATTCCTTCAGTTAAGACATGTAGGTAGACAAGGAAAATATATAGGGGATTATGGAGTGCGAGACAGGTGAAAGAAAGTGGCGGAAAAACAAGACAGACATACAAACAGACAGGCCAACAATTAGAAGGGGCTGATGAACATACAGATAGAGACAAATAGAAACGAGCAAGCATAGAAAGACGTAAACAGACAGAAAGGAATGGACAAATCAAAGATCTTATGAAGAATCAGGTCAGAGACTGAGAGAGCCGGAGAGACGTGCAAAAAATGAGGGAGGCACCCTGTTTAAAAGAAAAAAAAAGGCAATAAACCGAAAGAATGAAATATTCTATTTAATGTGGGCGTTTGCCGCCTTATTTTAACCTGTTTCGAGATAGAAAACAAATAATAACAACAACAACAAAAAAAGCATTGTCTCACATTACGTGAAGAATTAAAGTTCAGTGTTTTGTTTCCTGTATAATTAGATTATTTTTCGTCTCTGTTTCCGGTTGTCCCGGCTTCCTTAACGATAGCGGAGAGATATGCCTCTCGAAGCAGTGACCCAAATAATCTCCACTGCTCTCCCCTTCTTCAGATAGTTTTCAACATTATTTTACTGAGGTGTCCTAGAGGATCACAAGGACTGACAACCGATATTTAAAATTTTAATAAAACGCCATAACTTAGGGCAAAAGGACGGGATCATCATTATTATCTTAAGCATGTTATGAACATGATCTTTT
The DNA here is from genome assembly GCA_039654565.1 of Peronia peronii. Taxonomy (NCBI): domain Eukaryota; kingdom Metazoa; phylum Mollusca; class Gastropoda; order Systellommatophora; family Onchidiidae; genus Peronia; species Peronia peronii. The sequence goes on along the minus strand of JBCEWB011010026.1, from coordinate 7,760 downwards.
TATACAAATATCTTGAAATTTACGACGAACTGTCCAGCGTCAACCAACTTAGTTCATTTAAGAGAAACATACGACATTCTGTAGAACTCGATATAATAAAAATTGAACAAAGCGATGGTGCTGACCAAATTTGGAACCTCTTGATTCTTCATCGGGGCATCATCATCATCATCCTTCATCATCATCATCCTCATCATAATCAACATCCTCATCACGATCATTTTGTAGAAATGTCTAAAAATTTAAGACGGACTGACTACTGACAACTAACCAAGTACACCAAAGCAAGATTAGAACTCAATATGGTAAAAATTTGAATATGATGGTGACAGTGATCAAATTTTTTACCCTGTTAGCTCTTCATAAGGGTAACAAAGAAAAAAAATGTAAAATGTAAATAGAGTATTGTTGAGTATGAAAGAAAATCCCAATTAAATGTTTCACTAAATGTGTGGAATAGGGTGTTCAATTGCTTTTAAAAAGTGTTTATAAAATAGTACATTGTTTAGAAAAAAAAAACATTCACAGCTTTTGATTTAACTATGGTTAAATCGACTTACATATTGGCAATCTTTTTTATTGGTGTCTATAATCTTTAAGAATTATCTCTAAGAGTGACATCACCAGACAATTGTGCTTTCTTTTACTTTGGACACAAATTGTGCTCTCCTTTGGATTACGTGATAAGGCTAAAATCATCAGTTCTGTTATCAAAGGGTGATTTACAGGAATGTCATAGAGACATCCACAGTAAAATAACAATACAAATGTACAGTTGTGAACAGTGTTGGTCAAAAAAAAAAAAGTAAATTGGGAGTGGGCGAAAAGCTCTGTACAAGTTACTAAAAGGGAGATTTCTCAAAATGGATTCGTCTATGCTCAGCCTTACACAGATTAAATGGCATATCCGCTTTGAATCTAACCCGAGATGGTGAATCTGACCTGGAATCAGTAATCCTTATATGGCTTTTACTACAGTGAGAAAGCCTAAAATGGTGTAAACAGGGTATTTTTCAGAATCGACTTTCTTTATCCAAACGTTACTCTTCTGGTTGAAGAATATCGTGCTCAATGTTATAGCTGTCTTGCTTGTTGTACAATGTACATGTGATGAATTTTGGCCATTGCAGTCTATAGAAATGTTAATGTAATGTTTTTATCGTTGTGGATACAGCCACACTCAGTGACATGTGGACAAGTCATACATTTTGATTTACCACAAGGTCGCAAATGATTTCACCAGGGGGGTTGCTTGATCGTGTTCTGACCAAACGACTGGATAAACTTGAAGAAATGTTCCTGGCAAAATTTGAGAGATTTTTGTATATGCTTTTCGTCTTTTCCGATTTGGTTAGGATGTCCGCGTGTTTGTCATACAGCTCCCTTATGTACGGTTATTTCTCATCATGTTCTAATACATATTCAAGAGGCCGGCTGTATTTTTCTGTCTGCTTTCAAAAACTCATTTCTATTCATAGCCACAATGTTATGGGGGATTGGATCAATCATATCTGGTCTAGTGCTGTTTTTTAGGTATTTTTGTTCTGAACTCTTAGACTGTGGATCTGAAAATGTGCCTAGAATGATCTGGAAAAGGGTGTAAATAGTTTTGAGCGTCGGGGTTTGGGGGAAGGGGGAGGGGGGGGGGGGGACGTGGGGTTATAGATCAGTGCAAATTTTATTTCCAGTCATTTTAAGTTTGACACCCTAAATGAAATAGTGAAGCTAATTGTATCATCTATGGCATTGAGATGGTTTTCAGACTTATTTATACTTACTTCATTATTTGGGAGTAGCAACAGCATGTATTTAAATACCTGATACTCCATAGCAACTGAGTTACATCTCTATTCTTATAAAAGTTTTCTTCCACAATGATTGCATGAATAAATTTGTATATGATAAAGTAAAGACAGTGCTGATAGCTGTAGCCTGGATCTGCAAGAAATGTGGTCTAAAAATTCAAAATTGCTCGAAGTTAACACTCGTTCAATTAAGATACAGTTTCCGACATCTGATCTCGGGTGTATTTTGAACAGAAAATTAATGCTTTCCTGCAGATCACCACAGTCATCATCATCATCATCATAAACCTTAACATTATATGTAAATGTGTTGAATATCAAGATATAGCCGTCAGACGGTGTCTAAATATGATTTGTATATATAAATAAACAAACAAATAGTTCAAATACATACTATGGGGAATGATTAGGTTGGAAATGACTCATATGCTGAAAATCTATTATTCGAGCACGTTTCGTTCTCCGTTAGGACAATAAGATGAAATAAATACTTTGTTGATAAGATGCTGCTGTATATGAAAATTCATGTAGTCATCATCATCATCAACATCCTTCTATCCTAAGAGATTATGTCCAATAACAAGCAATAGATAACAAAAATGTTTAGTATTAAACTCTTTCTAATCGCGCTCCTCTGCCACATTGGGAATACCATCGCATAGTATCTTTCTGGCATGAAAAAAGTACTGAAGAATAATTTATATTAGCATACGAAAATCCATTGTGACACTGACAAGTGACCCCTTGAGCTGACAATTATCAGTCAAATATACCAAACACTGTTGCGGGTGACACCTCATCAGATGTGGTTGACAACGACCTCATTCCTTCCGTCTTTCTACATATACGACAGCCTCGATAATCCTTCTTCCATCCCGTTCCGGGTATCTTTGTCCCTTTCCTGATTCCCCGAGCTGTCTTGTGAGACATCAGTCTGTTGTATTATTCTGACATTGACAGACGAGTTCTCAAATAAAGAAAACAAACAGTGTCATCCCAGTTTTCCTCCCATACATCTTCCCTTCAGTGATTTTTTTGAGACAAAGAATGTCGAAAAGTCCAGGCCTGAAGGTTTGGAGATCGTATATCGTGAGTTCAGTTCTCTGTTGCTCGGTGAAATAATTACATTATATGTAGATTTACTATCCATCGTTCATTATGACATATATATCTCCAAGTAGCCCAAAAGTGGAGATAGAGCAACAAAGAACTGAGCTCGCGATATGTCTTTGTGAGCTGACGTGGAAAGGAGGCAGGGACGAAGGGGGTAGGGAGCGGGGGGCGGAGTGGATGAGGAGGAAGAGGTGGAAATACTGTCTGATGCGATGAAGTGAAGCTGTGACTAATGTGGTTTAACTCCCAGGAGATGAGCACCTTACAAACAAACACAGTATGAGAGTGAGCTCGCAGTTCTCTGTCACTGACCTATGTGAAACGTGAAAGTCCACATGTCTGGCAGAGGGAATACCAGTGACAGATCAAACGTAATGCTTTCATCGCAGTTTACTTACTTCTCCTCCTGTGTGGTGCAGCAAAGTTTGTAATAGCAGAGAGTTCATGGTTCAGAACAAGGGTGTCCAAAGCTTTTGCAAAACGGACCAGATTTGGTGATGTGAAAATATATGGGGCCGACATCAAGTCTGACATTGTTTGAATCATTAACATTCAAAGCAAAAGATCTATTTAATAGAATTGTTATTGCAAATGGCATACTTTTCATTTCTTCACATAGAGCACAAAGAAATCTAAGCAAGTTTTTACCAAATTCAATCTGCCTTTCATATTTGAAGACTGCGTAAAATGATGAGAAAGTCTGATTGGAAAACCGTCGGAAGAACAAACATGTCTAGGTTCATTTGAAACATCACAGTCTGCGGGCCTGTGGAAATTTGAACACGGGCCGCCACTAGCAATTGGCCCCCGGGGCCGAACTTTGGACATGCCTGGTTTAGAGGATATGGACTCGCCTACTCGCTGATTATTCTTTGTTTTCTAAAACCGAAACACATCTAGAAGATGATTTTTACATTTATGTCTTAATCGATTGAAAGATTGATACCATATAGACAAAACAGTTTCTTACCGCTCGCTATCATCTTAACTATTATTTCCTCTTAAATGATCGTCTGACTGTTTTCTACCGTCGTCAGCAATGATAACGACATGCTGTAGTCTGTCTTTCTCTCTATCATGACATTTTGGACACATACTGTTTCTCGATATTTCCAGTATAATCTAACTTGAAAAAAAAAAGGTGATGTAGGTAACAAAATTAATAAACAAACTAGAACTCTCACCATTTCCAGTTTTTCAGACCTCTCTGAGATACACCAGTGAAGCGCAAGAGTTGTGACCATCTACGTTGGATCTATCTGGGTAATGATAACTTACAAAGTGCTTAGAACCAACACTAGGCAAGAATAACGGCTGTATAAACAGCCATTTATTATTATTATTGTTTTTCCGGTCATTCAAACCGATCGCTATTGAGACGTTGTGTCGCAGCTGATGTGAAAGTATAGGAGTCAAATCCAAGAGTCTGAATCTTAATATTATATTGGTTGTGGTCTTGAAGTTACTACTCAGCTTTTACAGCCCTTCACAATCGCCCCTTTTAGCAGTATTTCGATAATGATCTTTTAGATGTCCGCTGACAGACATTAATGAAAATGTAAAGTAGGTAGCCAAATAAGCGGTCGATAAGTAGTAATGCCAAAAATGGGTTCATTTAACACAGACCCTAGATACCTTACCGATTGAGCCCATGTCACGTCTCTACCTATGTCTTTCGTTTCCTAGAACGATTAGTTCTGCGAAGTCCGGCACACATGTTTGAGAAAACGCATATTTTTCAATATCACTTATTTCTCCACCTAGTCAGATATAAATTTAATTTTTAATAAAATCTATTACATCTTCTCTGACAACTGCATTTCGTTCGCTATATGGAAAAATAGAACCATCCAAACTAAGACTGCGATTTCCATGCAGAGCAAAGCTTTTTCGTCAATGTGCTTTAGAGTCACTCACTAACCATGTCGAGAGATTAGCTGTATCTGATAGCTATCTGTCTCTGCCAGTCTGAGAGAAAGTTCATGAACTTCTATAGTTCACTGTGTTCCAGTTATACTGGGAGGGGACGCGGCAATCAATATGCTTGAGTGGGGAAGGCAAGAGAGCGTGGAAGGGGCGGGACGGAGGGAAGGGAAACTTGAAGATGAGCAACATGTGGCTGCCCTCCTCCCCACGCCATCTCCCACCCTCAAATATACACACACTCATACACAGGCACACACACACACACATACAAACACACACAGATTCACATTCATGAGGGTCCTAGATTGTTCGACCGAAAAACATTGTGTTTCATGAAAATACGGTTAGGGGAAGTTGTGTCTTTGTGCAGATCAAACAATAGACTATGCAGCAAATCTCAATGAGTTTGAAAAGATAACATTGCAAATGGATGCTAGGAAGTCATTCTTGATTGTGACCAATGGCCACCAATTGATAACAAAGATATTTAACACGTAGAGACACAGACTCGATTGATAGCCTAATGACGGTCACGTATTGAAATGTCTATGACCATTACAGTAACAACAACAGCAACATCATCAATAACACCAATAATAACCACAAATATGTCAACAGATGTAAGATTTGCCTTTTTCACCCTTTGTCTTTTCTTCTACACTTGTAACAGACAATTAGAGTAGCAGCTGTTGTCCACAAAAGTGACTGTCTGGAACGTCATGACAGCTGGTCTGAATTTTGCGTCAGCATAGAAACAAGTATGCACATTTTAAAACAATGCATGCGTCGTGCAAAAACAACAACAACAACAACAACTGAATTTAATCTTCCTTTTTTTTTCCTTGTTCCATTTGAAAATGTCCACATGTTTTCAAATTTTAGCACTGTGAGAGAAGCAGGAATACAAAATGAATGATCTTACTGAGAAAAAAAAAACGAGCAAAGAAGTTCTCGCCTAAAGACTACCAAAACTAAAAATATATCTCTGAAATAGAAGGAAAAAGCAGTGAGCTCCAAATGTTGGCTGTGGCAAATTTATTCACAGAAAGCAAAAAATAAATTGTCAGTTGTTAACGTAAGAAACGTAATATTATGTTTTCAACTGGTCAATGCCGATCCCGCTAATAATAGAGTCACGACAACAGAGTGTATTACAAAGATTCTTTTTTTGAGTGACAGTGAATAATATTTCGCCCTTTTCTCGCGACAAAATCAAAGTTACATCAGGTTTGGCAATTTTGTCAATGACAAACATTTGATGCAATCCGTTTCCTTGAAAATGATTCCCTTTGGTCTGTATTCATTATCACCATTCTAATTTATTCTATGTACCAGATTTGGGAGAGTTGGCAGGATAATCGCTCACCTAAATTTTTCTAGAAACAACCCACGGCAAAGACATTACCGGAACCCGTTGACAATATTTCTGACCGTCATTGTTGGCTCAGTTCTCTCAAGTAATTTCTTGTATCCGTTTCTCCAGGGGCGAAGTTGTTATTGTCCTTTTTTTAGAGACCATCTGATATAGTGCGTGGTCGTGTATGATTAATTAAATCACGGAAGATCGACACAAAATTGCCTTCTCCTGACGATCTCTTCGGGCTTGTAATTTCGCTCTAACTTTGTTTCAATGTCAGGGACAGGTCTTTAGTCTTCTGATACCCAAACAAGAAGCATTTAAGTAGATGTACAAGAAATCAGTTTAAAATTTCAGACTTGTCTACAATATAACAACTTTTATTGAAAGAAAAACAACAATAACAACAGCAACAACAACAACAACAACGTATTGTTGCAGAAATGGAGTGCGTGATCCTTAACATACGACAACAGTTCTGCCAGTGGAGACATCATAATCAAGGATAGAGATCCTATCTGCGAAAAGCTTAAGGCCTTATTAACCCATGCTCTCGAAACCTAAAAGATGATATTAACTGAAAATTGTCACTAGGAGAACTTAATCAAGTCTAGCTCTGGTCTCTCCTTCCTTGGAAGTCTCCTACTAATCTATGTATTTTGGAAGTGGGGTGTCTTGATTATTCCATTCCGAGCTGACTTGTAAATTGACATTGCAGTCTTCCCTGTGTTAAAACATTCTCTCTGAGTCTTTAAATCGGTTTCGCTACATCCTTCCTAGCAGTAGTACTTTTCTTTGCTATTATTTGCTCAAAAACACACTATGGAGGCAGTGATTATATTGGATGTCAATAATGCAACCTAAACTCAGTAACATGACATTTCTTCATCATCCTTCATTATTCCCGCCCCCGCCCCCCCCCCCCCCAACCCCTCTAATCCTTTTCTATGTGAATATTTAATATGGCCTGTAACAGTTGTGTATTGCTCAAGTAATAAACACACTTACACACAGATATGCACACACACACGCACACACACAAAATCGAAAGTGTATTTAACCATAATCAGGTCATTACAAACTGATCATGATTTTTCTTTTTCCTTGATTACATCCTTGTTTTTCCTTTCATCCTCCTCCCCCTCTTTCCCTTTCCCTTCCCCGCCCTCTTTCTCTCCTTTCATGTCCAGTTAGCAATCAATGAGGCTTAAACGTTACGATGTATGTATTGGCTGGCTGGCTGGCTGGCTGGATGGATGGATGGATGGATGGATGGATGGATGGACGGACGGTTGAACGGCCGGATAGGTGGATGGATGGACGGACGGACGGACGGACACATGGATACATGGGTGCATGGATGGCTAATCATATGGATTAATGGATAAATGAATGTATAAAGAGGACGACAGACGTTTGGATTGATGGATGAATAGGTCATCAAGACGTAAGGTCATGAACAATATCTCTTTGTCACGAACTCTTTCTTTCTGGATGTTGAATGGGTGTTAGTCGTGACGTTGTAAGTGGTGATCAGGCGGTGAATGCGGACGAGACAC